>JANEYF010005409.1:0-246938 GCA_029963845.1 Rhamnusium bicolor | reverse complement strand
GTTAACATTTCCATATTTACAGCAACTAGTTTAACCACAGAAGAGGAGATCCATACAGCGCGCATGTCCCATGTCCGCCATGTTATAACTGCTCCATCTGTCATCTGTCTCATGCCGTATGATTCATAATAATACAAACTTTTATGTTTATTTACGTTTTGCGAGTAACAGTTTTATACACGCTTACACAGTATTTTACTATTTTATGGCCGTTTTGTTTGTTTATGTAGTGAGATTAACAGTGTAACGTGTTAATAGGAGTAGGTATTGTGCGTTTTTTTGCGAATACTCGTGTATTTCTGGACTATTGTGTATTGGATTTTTGGTGTTTTCAATGGCTTCTAAGGCAAAGGGGTGTCCTTATCGGTCATGCCCTTCTAGAAGAGATGGAACAATAAGCTTTTTCGTATTTCCTAAAGATCCTGAAAGGTATGTGTAAATATATATTACTGAAACAATCAAGAGTAATGTGCACTGGAAAAAGAAATTTGCACTGGATCAGGAATTTCACACATATTCCTTGATAATATGAAGAATGTACCACTCAACCATCCTTGTCCTGATTTTCCAAAAATTATATATTTTAAAATTATTTATTAGGCTAAGAATATTTTACTGTATGAAATATGCAAATAGAGACATAAAAGGGATTAAAAAAGATAAAAAAGTAGAAAAATAAGTATTTTGTCACATCTGTAATTAATTAAAATGTTTGGTACACAATTTTGTTTGTAATATTCTATTTATCAATAAAAGATATTTTTTTAAAAATCTTCTATTATTTTACGTTATCTATACAAATTTCTTTGTTATTAGTGTTACTGCACAAATACGTCAGTATTTGCCAGTAAATTATTTGTCCGTTATCAATATTGGAATTCTTTTTACTAAAATATCACGTTTGTATCAAATAAAACCATTGAAAATAATTGTTATAATATGTCTGTCCATCAGACAAATCAGATTTATCTTTGATCCAAATGTAATTGAGATTATAGGTACCATATTTATGGAGTTCTGAACAAATAAACGTTTATAAGTCACGGGGTATAAGACACATTTCAAGTTTAGCTTAATTTTTTTCAAATATAGATTTTTTTAGACATAATAAATTCTTGTCTACAGCATGATTAAGGCCCTCAATCACAATAACTCTATTTTATATGTATACATTCATAATCACGTATGGTATGTACATAATAATATATTATAAGTTTAATAAACTAGTTTTCTCAGTGTATAATGTACTGAACGCCCGACAAAATTAATATATTTTTAATAGTTATTTCTCTCAGGGTAATCATAACGCATTCTACTGTCACTTCGAGGTCACGGAAATCGGTACCTACGATTTCAAAGTGCCGCCGCAAGCTTTCGCTTCTGTATGGATCCCCTCTTCTGTGGTTTAACTAAGATATTCGACGTTTAATAACTCAAAAACGGTATACGGTAGGGGTAACATATGGTATATTTTTGAAATCAGGAACAAAGGATCATTCCAAAATTTAATAATGTACAGGGTATTCCATTTAAAAAAATATTATTTTTTTGTATCCCCTGATATCTGCACGCTACTGTACTTTTGATAGCATTTTAACAAAATTCAGTCATAACCACACAACTTTTATTTAAAACTTTTTTTTCTATAGGCAAAATAACGATGATAAAGGGTGGGTAATTGAATGAATAATCCTGTACATATCACCATTAAACGGGACAAAAAAAAGCTAAATGAAAATATGCATAGTTTTTTTTTCTAGAAATGTTCGAGATTAAGTGAAATTTAAAAAATGTCAATTATTTTAACACAGTCCCGAATTGACAAGGTATGAATAAAACCAGTTAATAAATATTATTCAGCATATTATGAGCATTAACTTGCAATTTTTTTTATTTAACTGTTATAAGATTTACATCTAAATAATCTAGGTCTAACAGACCAAGATAATATGAATTTAACACATCGAAAAATGATGTGATGAATTGAAAATATGATTATAAATTCTAACTCGCTTATCTATCAAATCTCGTGAACATGGTGATACTTTGCATTCTATAAATATCAGATCATCTGCCAACTGTCTATGTAATCAGAATAATTCCTTGAATTGAAGAAATGAATTTGAAATTTATCAACAAGATTTACGATTAAAACATTTTGATAACCACACCACACATTTTACTAGCGTCAGATCAGCTATTTATTATCTATCAAATATTTACACGCATCCAACATATTGTTGATCCGCTGAGGGATTTTTTTAATCGGGGAGGAATCTCATTTATGGAAACTACGCGTATAAATAACTGGGATTGAGGAATATTATTTATTCCTAAGACTGTTCGATTCGTACATTCCTGTATCATTCAAAGTTATGGTCGGAATGATGTCCCATACATCTTAAACTTTACTTACAAATACAATTATACAGGGTGATTTTGAAATATTCAGCATAATTTTTGCATGGAGATCTAGGCTGGTATTGAAATAAGATCATTTAGCCCATACAAATCTGCTTCCCTACAAAGTTACCACCATTTAAATGACAAGTCGTTTTTTAAATAATAATAACAATAATACTTTTAATTAATAGATGTTGAAAATAATACAAATTTCTCCAAAATTATTTTGTATACAAATAAAAAATCCAGAGGGGTCATATCTGGATATCGTAGTGGCCATTCTTCCAATCCATTCTTGTGAAAATCCTTGTTTCAATTATTCCCGAACATTACGTGCCACCACATAGGTGGTGCTCTGTCTTGCTGAAGTTAGATGTCGCAATTAGCAAATCTATTATTAACCGAATGAAGAAAGAATAACTTACTGCAAAGAGGAAATAAGGCAACAATGAAGTTACCGTATCTACCGGAATAGAAATGTGGTGAATTAAATTTTAAAGTTACCTAGCTATAAGATTTATAATTGTTATGCTCTGCGAGATTTTTATGCAGTTCAAAAAAATTGTATTAACGAATTTGCACCCTTAAATTGAGTTAATTTGATATTTTCTGAAGTAGATATGGACCAAAACATGTTTGTAAAATTAAAAATGGTAGACAAAAGTGTTATAGCTAGTTCCTCCTATTGATTTATTAATAATATTATTTAGTACTACCAGGAGACCTGAGTTCAATATGAAAAAATAAAATGTGTAAAACTAAACGAAAAAGTTGGTTTATAATCATCATAGGATTAAGGTTCGGTACAAACACAAATGCACTAAAATATTTTCATAGATTTATTGCATCTTCTTTGATTCAATATGTCGTAATGAAGTGTGTTTTAAGCATTTTTATTAGTCATTTCATTTTCACAGAGATAAGGTACTTTTTGTACGCATTCCGGAGCTGTTTGGCTCTCTTAGTTGTGAACCACACTGATTTTTGGACAAAAAAAAACCTTTCAAAAATAAGTATAAACTCATACGCCCTGAGCTCGAAAAGACAGTGTAGAATCCTGATATTCGATATAATATTACCAGGCTGCTAAGAGTAAGAATTTAATTTTGATTATTCATTTATTGATAGTTTCATTTTTATTTAAAATATAATTTTTACTAATTTAGGTATTTAGTAAAAAGTGAACAAAATACGGGAACAGCTGGTGTTTCCGTATTTTGTTTTAAATATTTATTTATCGACAGTTGAAATTTTATTTAAAATATAATTTTACTATTGACACTTGGTAAAAATTCTACTGACTGTTTTAAGTAATTAATTTTGAATGCATATTTATCCATGATTAAAGTTTTAGTAACTTATTGTTAGAATAAATCTGAAATTTTAATCTAATATTTCTTTCAGTAATTTTAACTTTGTCGGTGCATCTGTCTGTCCAAGAAAGCTTCGCTTTTTTTGTAGTTAAATTTTGTCATTTAAGAGTACGTTCATAGACCACACATTAGCAATTTGCATATTTTTGAAGACCGACTGTTTTGAACCAGGCTGATGTTCATGATTTGCGTTCCCTTGCGGTAATAATCATGCCATGATTAACAGTGTGTCACCCAGATAATATGTTAAACTCATACACTAGTAAAAGACCTTATTATTCTATCAAGGTAATGGTTGACCCTCCAGGCAATCACAAAACCATGGGAATATTAAGTTATAATACCTTGCATTATTCTGAAGACCGACTGCTTCGGCCCCGGCTGATGCTCATGGTGTGAGCCCCTTTGCGGTAGCAATCACGACTTTGTATCGAATAAGTACGGTTATAAACTAGGCTCTTAAAAGGCACAGCCGCTCACGTCTTATACCCACGTATATAGGGCACTTTTGAACAAACCGGCTCTCAAAATTAATAATTTTATTTCCGAGTAAACTTGGCTTGTAGTTTCGCACGCTAGATTTTTTTTTTCATTTATCCGAGTTTGTCTTATTCTGCATGACTATACATATTCATTTAGTTGTAAACACGTCAATTTCTACTTGGGTGTACGGCAGTAAGCTTTCAAACAAAAATAAGTATTTGTGTATAAGTAAATTAGTTAGTACCATTTACTTGTAATTGTGGTTACATTTACAGAGGTGCCATAATAAACATATTTTGTAAAGCATCTAACACCATATTTTATTTCTTGTTTACTTTTTCTAGACCCCTGGACATAACCGGTCTTCACTGCAGCTGTCCGAGACCCTATTGTCACCTAATAGGGAAAAATGCTGTTTCCTGCACAAACTGGCGCCCCACAGTGGACGGAAACGCCGAAAAGCTGACCAAAATATAAAGGCATTGAGCTATTTTACTGAAATTGTGCATACAAAGGTTTTTTGTGTCGCTGATCAAGAATCCGAAGTTGAATTTTGAAAAAAACAAAATGGCGGCCATGAAATCCCCCCAAAACATACCAAAAATCGCCAATTATCGCTGCATTTTTACAAAACTTTGTATACAGTTTTTTTGGATCGCTGATGAAGAATCCCATATAGAATATCAAAGAAATTACGGTCAAAAATATATACATAGTTCAAAAATTATTATTGAATTGAAGCGAATTCATGTGTTTCATTTATTTCGGGAAAATTAGGATCTGGGGAATGGAATAAGAATGTGTAATGACTTCGAAAATTAATTTTATTCAATTACTATCTGAATTACATTCATCGTCGCATTCAAAAAGGAGCCCACTTTATGGTGCACGAATGTGCATGCATCCGTGCATTCGCGCACAATTTGGTCAATATCTCGCAAAGATGCAAAAAGATGCAGCTAATTTTTTTATACACTTTCGAAAAAAATGTTCATTGAACACATTCCAATAAGTTTCAAGACCAACCATCACCAACCGCGTAACTTATGGCTTTTTTTGTGGAGTTTATGAATCGTTGCATGTACAAAAATACACTCCACTTCGATAATTATTTACTAATTACCATATAAATAAACTGATCTGATACTGAGATATTTTAATTGTACTTACCTTCTGATGCAGAATCCATTTTTATGACACAGAAAACTGCACTTTGAGAATTTTTACGCTGCAGACAAAATTTATCGATTTTTGAAGCGTTGCGAGCTGCCGAAATGACGCGCTGCACGGTCGCACAATAAGTAATTTCCTCGCTCAGGTAGTGAATCCGGACCGGTATTAACGGTCGTTTCTAATGCTAGGGGTACCACTACAACGATTTAAAACGTTTCCATTTCAAAAAAAAATCTTCATTTTTTAAATTTTGGCCAGCTTTTTGGCGTTTTCGTCCACTGTGCGCCCGAGAAAACAGAGAACTGCCAATTACCGCCGTAATTTAGGGTGTCCCAAGTAACTTCATTTACCAAACAATAAAACAATCACGAATATATGGTGCAATTACAAAAACATGCTGTTTTATAAACCGATTGAGAAGAGATTGGTATATTTCTATAATGTAATTTCTATGTTTTGCAAGACAATTTGAAGTTGAAATAAGCAAGTAAATAGTGTGCATCTCATCGACTACTGTCAACATTAATAAATTAATAATAGCGCGTTGCTGCCAAACACTATATTGCTGTATTTATATTTAGGATCCCTACCTAAATATGTGAAAATATACAGGGTGTTTCGATTATAATAGAAAAGTTTACGTCACTTCCGCTAAGTGGTATAAAATTCTTAATATCACCAGAATATGCGGAGACATCAAAAGCATTCAACGCCGAACAACAAAAAATTGCACATCACAATGGTGAAAATTGCTTGTTACCATACTTTTGCTTACGCTGTAGACCAGTTACCATTATTCAAAGACTCTTTAATTACCTAATGTATCTAACTAACCCTGGGAAATTACTTGTAGCTACGTCTTTGTGCATATTCGTACATCTGAGAGAGCACGTTCACCATACGTCTAACATAGGCATATAACAAGAGTTCAATTATGTTCAATAAACAGGAGATAGTATCTGGGATGTTAAAATCTTGGTATCGGCCGGGTATATCATGGATATCTGGATGTGGCAGAGATGGTAATCTGGCGCTGTGGCCGGGTCGCCGTTTACCGCGACTTAAGTAATGGTCGCTTATACCACAATTACACCGAACAATGGCTATTATATTGTTATCGAGTTACTTGGCAAAAATATTGACTTATTATATGCAAGCGTTATATCTATTGCCCACAGTCGTGTAGGTGTATGGATACATCGCTCGGACATGCGATGTGTGCCGGCCGTATTTTTACCATTTCTCTGTTTGCATTATGATATATGTACACGTATACATATGTATGTGTGTTCCAACAACAAACGCATGTCATATCCTATGTTAAATTGGCCAAGAGCTTTGCATTATTTAAAAGGCATTTTTCAGTGTGTCGTTTAACAAAGCTGCATAGCTCCGCTGCTTTCATGTCTGTATTCATTTCAACTCAGGAATGAAGAACTCGCAGTATGTGATTTGATATTATTTTATAGAAATCTTGGCTTTTGTCTTGCATGTAAATTATGCGCAGCTTTGATTTGTTTTTCTACAAATCAAAGAAGAAATATAACATGACAATGTTAGTAACTTAACCAGTTGCGGTAACATGGTCATTAAAAATTTAATTTTCAAGAATGTACGTAATTCCACAGCACACAGTTAAAAATGCCATATTGCCCACTTTCATTTGGAGTTTGTTGTCTAATGTACTGTTCTAGTTTATTTATGCATCAACTTTTTTCTCTTTTTTATTGACAAAACATCAATTAATTACTAATAAAATTGAATAACAGTCGCTAAACATTTTCAAGTAAAGTATAAAACTTCTAATTAAGTTGCATGACCTAACAAACGCTTTCGATGATATTAACACTGGAAAAAAACAGATACGACGGCAGCAAGATATCGTTTCTTAGAATACTAATGAGACAACAAACTATGATATAACAAGACACACCACAGGGCTCATCACTCGACCCCATTTTATGTATCATTTTTAGGAATGACCTTGCAACTGTAATTATACTACTTTTTTAACAATTTCTGACGACAGGAAGGACTACCATGTCGACAATGACGCAAACCAACTAACAGAATCACCTTATATAGGGATTCTTTTAGTCAAACTATCAAAGTTCGTAACTGATGCTACACTTTTCATATAGTGAAACAATTTTATCCTTTTCTCTTTTAATTTTTAAATCTGGTGTAGTCCCAGAAAACCGCCGCAAATAAACTATAACAATTATTATTATTAATTACTTTCAGATGAAAACCTTATTGATCTCTATCATTTTATTATTGAACATCACATGTCACTTAACGTCCATTACCTAAAACTATAAAATTTCAATTATATTTATGGCTAACACTTAATTTTCTCGAATTCATGCACCTATAGTACCCTACAATATGAGGCATATTAATTGTATAGCATGTATAACAATATTTATTAACTGAATTTGCATGAGACTTTTTCTCTTTTATTTCTCGCCAATTAATAACGCGGGTCCATGCGGAAGTCGATGTGTAAAAAAAGAATTAATTATAACGTTGATTATATTCATCGAAAACCTGATCGCAGGTGGATCGACAATCATTTCAGAATTTAATGAACATCGCCAATAACTTTGAAATAATTTTTCATGGCATGTTTACAGAACCGGCATTATTTGCATGGTATCGATATTAATTTCGTGTTTTTAATTCGTTTGTTTATGATTTTTGACAAAATGCATATGTGCCATTTGAGCCTCACAATTTATGACTGTTATTATAAAGTGAAATTTCACTGGAATAATTATTAAATACTATGTAGCTGATCCTTGCTTAAATATATAAAAGTACTTAATTTAAATTAACATATTGTATAAGTATTAACATTTCTTTTAAATGCATCGATAATGAATGTCTCTGGCATTCTTTTTCATTTTAATTGTAGGTATTACTACAATTAAAATTAAAATTATACACATAGGATATTATACTATATAACTAGAGATTCTCCCTGCGGTCACAGTCACAGACGCAGTTCTATAACTTTAACTAGTCATCTACGTTGTATATCTTAAGGCGCGTACACATATCAGCACGCACAGGCTGAAAGTGCATGCACATGGATTTGCGCTCAGATTGTGTGTGCTTAGATTATGTGGAAAACGTTCGTATTTGTGAGCATCTGTGTGTATTTAGACCATTCCGGATAAGCAGCACAATGCAGAAAGTGAGATTAAGAAGCAATGCGGTTGCAAATGCTGAATTTATACTAATTATGATAATAACTGACATTCGGATCCCATTAAATGGGATGCTTATGGTACTCGTCAATTAAATTTAAATATAATTCGTTACTACCAAGTAAACACACATACGTTTTTAAAACGTATTCTCAACGTGTCATTGGTTGATAATTCGTGTGACGTTAGAAAATCAACCGTTCATTTATTGTTGAAAAATAATGGTCTATCGTAACATTAAAAATGTGTGATTTTTTTCACGAAAAATGTTTGCCGTCCTTTTGACAGTTTTGACAACATTAAAATAACGTTATTTAAAACGTTTATAAAACTGTTCCCTTAAACGTTCATATCAACATAATAGTCTATTGAGGTCGAAACACAAACGTTTTTAAAACGTTTTGGAGTTACCTATATTAGTGAATACATTTTAAAATATCTGATATATTCGCTTCACATATTAAACTTTTATAATTTCGTTATCTGAAACTTATAAAACCGGGACATTTTTAAGTTGTCTGTACGTAAAAATGAAACGTTTTTCAAATGGTAATTGGACATTATAAACGTCTTTCTAACGTATGTGTGTAACTGGGTCCACTGCAGAATGTAGTAAAATAAAAAATTGTATTGCAAATTCATACATTCACAACACATACCCAGTCTGGCATTCACACTGAGCACGCATGAACAAATCATTTCCTTTGAGCATATCAAGAAAACCGACAAACTGTTACAGTTGTATTTAAGTCAAAATTGTTCATTTCGCACGAAACATTTATAATACATATAAATTTCGACTTACCATTAAAGCGCTAGCAGCACAACAAAACTTACCTAAAATAAAAAATATGTATTAGTAATCGTAGTCAAGAAAAATGTAATAAAGTAACAAATTAATTTATGCACATTTCAAAATGATAAAAGAAAACAAAAATGTGTATCCATTCCATCCGAATCACGATTTACTCATGATATCAGTAAAATTTTCAAACAAATTTGTATAACAGTAGTTCATACATTCGGAAATATATTACAACTTTTAGGAAATCCAAGACAAAAATTTAATAAATAAAAGGTCGGATATTTAAGAAATTTGTTGTGAGCACCGTAATCAAAAGCATATTGGGCAAAGGGGACGATTAATTTGGACTAGGTTTAAAGAACATAATATGGCTTATCTCAAATATGCAAGAACAGGTAAGTCTAGTGTTACTCAACATATGTTTGAAAACTTATAGATATTTGCAGTTTGAGATTAGTTATAAATACAACAAATAATAGACAGGTCGATAGCAGCACCGGGATTGGTTGGTCTCGTCGAACCAAGGCAAAAGTTTAGGTATATATAGCCAGAGTCAATATCAGTTTAGTTTAATTAGTTAATCATCTCCAGATGATGCCTTGGTTGTTGAAACTCGCTTTAAATACGAAACCGTGTGCTTTGGTATTTGTGGAAATTACATCGATGTTAATGTCAAATCAAAGGTTCTAACCGACTTCAGGGTAAATATGCATATGCGATTTAAAAAAGTATATGTGAGAAATAAGCATTCTCGATTTTATGTTACATTAATTAGCAGATTGCTACCTACGTGAGTTAAAATTTTTATGTGTATTTGTATTAATTCTTTGCTTATGTGGTATGCACAAATCGGAGATTTAACCAGTCATTTTCCCAAATTAATACATAAAAATTGAGTCATAAAAACAAGAATTTATCTTTACAACCTTTGGCGGTTAATAAATACTGTTAATGAAAATTAGTTCATTTTAAATAACTGTTTGCACTGTTTTTATTATTTTATTTATTTCAGTAAACTTTTGAACGAGATAATTTTACTTTATGATGGCCTAATGTTATTTATTACAGAATGATTGCTGTTTCCCATAAAGAAATGCTACCTCATAAACACTTCCAGTTCGGCGCAAAATGTACAAACTATATTAAATTAAAGTAAAGTAGCGACATAGAAAACAATAAGAAAAATTATCCGAACCCTACTTAAATGTCAGCTCAAAAACTAATTTCTTAAAAATCATTAGGATAGTTTCTTAAATTAATAATAATTGTAATAGTTTAAAACATCTGGAAATTTCTTCCACTCTATTACTAGACAGGCATTTATTTGTAGACATCCCTCAAAAAAACGACAGCGCGGGATCAATGAGTTACAGATAAAGTAAATTTTAAAAATCTGTCTCGGTTAGGTGCACGACGATAGTACTTTCTTAAATGCATATTCAATTTGACGTGAAAGAAATAATTCATTTTAATTATGAATATCATTTTCATTTATTTTACTTATTTTTAAAAATAAATGAATGGAACAAAATAAACAAAATACGCACGATAAACCAGTAAGACAAAAAAGATAAATGAGGCAAATGAAATGAGATCAATGTGGCAAATGAGACAAGTGAGGCAAGTGAGACAAATGAGGCAAATGAGACAACTGAGGCACAAGAAACGAATAAGACAAGATAAACAAGGTAAAAAAATGAGATACATGAGACAAACAAGATAAATAGGATAAATGAGACATATGGGATAATAGGAAAATAAGATATATAAGACAAACGAAATAAAGATATAAACGAGACAAACGAAACAAACGAGATAAAATAAATAAAATAATTTATTTCTCACTAATTTCAAACTGGATATGTTGAGAAAGTACTGTCGATATGGCCATTACTTTTCTAATTGAATGGAATTAATTTTACACCGTTTATCCCAGTAACAGTTATTCTGACGAGAAATTTTCAAGAGTTCTTTTCGGTACATTTCCCCATTATGAACAATTTTTATTTGGAACATTTCTTGATTCGACGTAATTTTTTTTATAGGGTTCTTCCCTGGACCCCACAGATGGTATATGTAAACACTGATGTAGTTTTCCACGAAACACCAAAGCACCATGTATTGCACTCGATGATCTGGAGAAGATTAAAACATAGTTTTAATCATCTTCAGATGATGCCAACTTGGTTGGTGAAACGCGAGTCCATTGCAGTATATGGATCCAACTGTCATCAATACAGTGAATATCTCTAATCAGAAACTTAACAGAATCTATTTTTGACGTACAATGAGTGATTCTTTCTGCTAAAACTCTCGTATTTTCCACAAAAGTTGCATGTCAAGGAATTTACTAAAACACACAACAACAATTGTTTTCCTCAATCTTAATTTCCCTAAACTTGGGATGTAACAGAATAACAAATTTTACAAGTTAAAAATATTTAGGATGTCCAAGCACTGACCACGTTCACCAGTAGGCATCTTGCAAATTATAAGAGGTTGTCTACATTTATTCCTTTATCATTGTGAGAATTTTCAATGCTGATATGCTAATACACATTTGACCATGCCCTCGACTGTTCTACATTAATCAAACTCTATCAAAGCACTGTGAAGACTTAATATGAGAATTTAATAAAATGATAATATTAAGTAACCTAATGTTATCTCAATGCTGAACCTACAATTTACATGTCCAGATAATAAAAAATCATTTCCTTTATAAATGTTCCGCATTAAACTTAACGATGACATTCTCACTTGAGATGTTTTACATGGTTATAGTTAGTACCCACATTGTCTATGATTTATAGACACCGACGATCATGAATAACCGAATGCACCATATGAATATTTCCGGGCACTATACTCCAACATAACACAAAGTTGTCAGAACCCTATAGTGCTGGAAATATCTTTTTTCATCTAAACTCAATATGTTATTTCAACACTTTCGAGACAAGATAGTATAAGCATCGTAAGATCGTAATATTTTATTACAATTCATTACTACACAGTACTTTCATTTCAAAACTAGTCACATGAAATAACTATGAATCTGAAGTAGACACTATTTTTAAAGAAAACCAAGTTAATTTAGTTTTCGAGGGGAAAGTTCGAAGCCACTGTTGATTGAATTGGATGTTCCACCCCTTCACATCCAGCCACCCCAACTTTGGAATTTCAAGTATCACCCCCTGTCTTCTGACACATCATTTAAAAGGGCATAAACAGTCCTATCCTTCTACTAAACAGAAAAAAAATATATTACAGACCAGCGATGAATCGACTTTTTCGCAAATGGATTTGTCAAAAAAGGTAACGGTATGTACTGGAACAACAAAAAAGTTTCAGGAGAACCATACACAGAGATTAATGTGTAGGTTGGTATTCTACATAGGACACAAGATAATCGAGCCTACTCTCATCGAACAAAACCTGACTGCGCAACTATATTTAGAACTTTTAGAGAATGAGATAAATCCACTCATCATCCAGTCACTAGAAAACTAGATCAATGAAGAAAGAAACATTACTTTTTGATTTAAAAAATTATAAACACTTTTTTTACTTGTCTAATTTTCACTTTATTTGTTATTTTACAACTAGTTTCATCCTATTCGGACAAAGTTGTACTAGTTGTAAAATAACAGTTGTAAAATAACAAATAAAGTGAAAATTAGACAAGTAAAAAAAATGTTTATAATTTTTTAAATCAAAATGGATTTTCACAAAGTAACTTCATCTTCAATCAACTTTTAGAAACATTACTACTCGATGAACATAATTTGCTGTTCTTGTGGGAAAATGGTTGAATGAAAAATATTCTGGGAAATGGATTGAAAGGAGAAGTATTCAAGAATGGCCGGCAAGATGTCCAGATTTAACACTACTCGATTTATTATCCGAAGTTATTTATAAATTCAAGTTTACTAACTTCGCCAAAAATGTATTCGTGATCTTACTAGAATAACTCGAGAATATAGACAGATTTCCAGAGAAACAATTAGAAAAGTCCCGCGACAATTCGAAAACAGGTTTTTTTGGTATGGCAAACAATAAAGTACATTTGAACATTTAATAAAATATTTGTTTATTACACATGCGCTATGATCTTTGTTTAAACAACTAAAAAGCGTGCCAAAACCCAAGATTAGAACATGCCTTGATTTAATGCTTTAAAACAATTTCAAGAAGTTCAATTTTTTTATTTATCTGTCAAATTGCATCAAAATATATTAATAACAAACGGAACTATTTCCAGTAAATGTTACATGCACAATTATGATTGTTTGATATTTGAATATCACCTCCAGTGTTGAGATCTGCATTTTTTCACTGGCTACGTGAATATCTATAGCATTCACTGACGATGATGTTAACGTAACGTCCGGCCCATTAATATTAACTGAAGATGTTGATGCAGGACTAATTCTTCCATTATTAAAGATTTCAGCAATGCGCTTCGAAACTTCAATTTTGTTCACTGAAGTATCCTCATTGTAACCAGAAGCAACTGAGGAGAATATCCAATCTAACTGACGTTTAAGCTCATCCATTCCTCCATTTGACATAATTGTGGCAAACGTTCGCCTGAAAGCGTGGCCTATCTGTAGTGACATTCTTCGGACGTAACGAAAGATAC
Source organism: Rhamnusium bicolor (assembly GCA_029963845.1). Classification (NCBI taxonomy): domain Eukaryota; kingdom Metazoa; phylum Arthropoda; class Insecta; order Coleoptera; family Cerambycidae; genus Rhamnusium; species Rhamnusium bicolor. Next base: position 232,844 of record JANEYF010005409.1, on the reverse strand, counting down.
CTGTTAAATTTGAACATATTCAATATTTGGATCGTTGATAAATGCAAATTTTCGACTCTTGTCAGTTTTTCGAAGGACGAATGCTAACTTTCAAAACTTCTTCTTCTGTAAAAACTCTTTAGTGTTCGCTCCTTTCATGAATACATGCAATTTGTGGTAAGATGCTAAATCTATTCCACTTTTTATTCTCAGCATTTCTTGTAGTTTTGAATGGATACCCCAAAATGTGGAAGATTTACATATCTTGGACATTTCCATCAAATATGCTAACATTACTGATTTATTAATACTTTGGGTATCTTTCTTCTCCATCCACAGCACTAACTTTTCATATTCTTTATAATATAGATTTCTGGATCTTGCAAGAATTAGTTTTAACTCAGACTTCGCAGCTAAATGTTCGATTTCGAGTGAAACTTTTTCTTTATTCGTAACAATCTTCAACTATGAAACATATTAATTATATGAACTATCAAACCAACTTGTAAACAACAACTGCTATCACCTAATCAACAATACGTGGGAACGTCATGTGGCCTACTTCAAAGAATGTATTATAATTTAATAAAAATGATTTCGGCTTAAAAGACGTAGTCTTTATACATTTATATAATATACTATCTGCATACGTAAGTGTAACAATATTCTTTATTTAATGATATATATCTGGAAACGGATTACACATTTTTTTGGTAGAAGATACGACTTTTTACGCCTTTAAAATTATGTGTCATAAGATAGTGGATTCCATTTGAAGGTTCTAAGTTAGTGTAGCTGGAAGTGTAGGAGCGGAACATAAAATTCAGTCAACAGTGGTTTCGATCTGTATGCTCCCTCAAAAATCAAATCGACTTGTTTTTTGTCAAAATTGTGTCTACTTCAGGTGCATAGTTATTCTAAGTGGCAAGTTTCAAAATGACATACTGTATAATAAGCGTCTTTATTAACAAGAACAATTTAGAAAACTTAATTTGTAGCACATGTACACGATTAAGCACATTTTTTTTATTTACCTGTATTACAAGGTCTTCTAAACTGTTTATTTCCTTATTTGTAGAAAAAACTAAAACAATATTCCATAATAAGAGCTGTCGAATGTCCAGTTCAAAAAAAATCTTCATTAGAGGAACCTCACTGATTTTTAACACAAGAAAGCTAGTTAATGTGGGTGGTGCTCCCAAAATTGGTAAATCGACATATAGCTCTTCCCATAACAAGACATGATCGTTACTTTTACATTACATATTTTTAGTGTTGTATAATTTCTTTAATTTATTGACTGTTGCGAATATTTGGGAATTTTCGAGAATTTTTGAGAATATTCGAGAACATTTATTTTTTTTAGGAAAACATTTATGGAGAATATATAAGCTGGATTAAATAATACATTAGATACAGGGTTATTTATTATTAATTACCCACGCCTTATCATCGTTATTATTGCCTATAGAAAAAAGTTTTAAGTAAGAGTTGTGTGGTTATGACTGAGTTTTGTTAAAATGCTATCAAAAGTACAGTAGCGTGCAGATTTCAGGGGATACGAAAATATAATACATTTTTTTAAATGGGATACCCTGTATATTATTAAATTTTTTGAATGATCCTTTGTTCCTGATATCAAATATATACCACATGTTACCCGTACCATATACCGTTTTTAAGTTATTAAACGTCGAATATCTTAGTTAAAGTAGTTACTGTAAATATGGAAAAGTTAACACTATTAAAGTGAGCTATGAAATGACATCTATTATGTTTGATAAATGACATTTCTTTAATGAAATAATCAAAATAATCAAAAAACCAAATATTTATACAAAATATATAACGAAGATTTATTTAGGAAATTTAAATATAAATAAATGATCTCATAAAAGATGTTCAATGTGTCCACCATTATTGTCAATGCATAATTGATAACGACTTCTTTAATGACTTGAATACTATTAGTATTATTATTATTGACAATGTCTTTTAGAAGTCCCCAAAAAAATTAATCCATATGGGTCAAATCCAGACTGTTAGGTGGCCATTTAATAGGTCCATTATTCCCTATCCATATTGGGAATACATTATTCAAATAATCTCGAACGGGTAGGACACTATGCCGAGTTGTCCCATCCTGCATCCAAATCATATCATCAAGTTCAGCTTCCGGAAAATTCGACAAAAGAATATTTTCTGCTTCTGGGATAATTATTTCCAGATAGGTAACTCCAGTTAAAGTATAATCATAAAATATAGAAACAACAATTTTGTTTCTGAAAATTCCACACCAAACCCTAACAGTTTTTCTTCCTGATTTTTTTATTTGCTTTACCAATCTTTATCTGTTGTGCTTGTTTTCCCACGACCTTCGATTTTTTCTATTAAAAACTCCCGCCGTAGAAAAGGATGATTCATCAGTCCATAATATTTTAGTAAAAAAATCGAGGTCTTCACCCAACTTTTGAATCATCTGGCGGCAAAAGTTCAGCCTTCTCCTTTTATGAGCCTCTGTTAAAACATGTACGGGTAAAATTTTATATGGTCTGTAGCTGTTATTTTTTAACGTACGTTGAATTTTGGAATAACTTTTACCTAATTGATCGACAGCATTATTTATACTACATTCAGAATTGTCTAAAAAATAATACAATGTTTCAAAAAAGTCTATCCGCGAATAAATATGGATGGGCTTACCTTCAAAATGAAGCAGTATATTTAGCTGTTCTACCTGGTTTGCTTGAACTACACGCTTTTTCTACTAAAGGTATTATTCACCTTTTGGTAAATATTTTTGAACGTATTTTCTGATGGTGTTGGACGATTTGGATACAACACCCTATATGCTCTTTTTGCTGCACGGTTATTTTTGTTATTTTATATATTATAACAAGTAAATATTTGGACTTTTTCTTCCTCAATGTAAACCATTTTGATTATTTCATTAAAGAAATATCACTTATCAAACATAATAGTTGTCATTTTCATAGCTCACTTTAATAATGTTAACTTTTCAATATTTACAGTAACTAGTTTAAACCAAGATATTCGACTTTTAATAACTCAAAAACGATATATGGTAGGGGTAACATATAGTATATTTTTGAAATCAGAAACAAAGAATCATTCCAAAAATTTAATAATATACAGGGTATCCGATTTAGAAATATATTATTTTTTATATTCCCTGAAATTTGCATACTACTGTACTTTTAATAGCATTTTAACAAAATTCAGTCATAACCACACAACTTTTATTTAAAACTTTTTTTTCTATAGGCGATGATAAGGGGTGGGTAATTTATAATGAATAACCCTGTACATCGATTAATTTAATTATGACTTCAGTGGTGTCAAACGTTTATTTAGTTAAATTAATGTAGGGGAATTACCAGAAAACTAGATATTGTCTGAATATTATTAGTGGTATTTTATAAACTATTTTTTTCTTTCCTGGGATTTACTACCACATAAATAATTATTGGATATTTTTCCAGTATCATACTTTTAGATTACCAAGAATTATCCATGTGGTAGTAAGCCCCAAGAAAGAAAAATTTAGTAGAATTCTGTTAATAAAAAATAAAACTTTGACTGGATAAGATTTACAGGAAACCACTACTCAGCGGACAAAACCCCAACCTGCGCTGAATTAAACCTGCAAGTCTTGTTTAGTAGCTAAGATCATTTGTCAATTCCTCACTACACATAGACCGGTTTCAAACATGTTTCATATTATTTAATATAACAAACGTTAAATATTATAAGTAAATACAATACAATACAATAAACCATGTTTACAGTAAAAAATAAAACAAAATAAAACAATTCTCATATTCAGCCCTCTCAAGATCTGAAAAGGTTTCTATGCTCACACTTGCATTACTATCGTGGAGTGATATATTTTCATCTTCTGATGAAGTTAAATCATCGTCATCATCAGATATGTTCCTAAATACTGGTCATAGATTAAATATACATATAGTTCCATCCCATGTTAAAATTTACCGCTCTAAAATCTGGACCCCAAAATTATTATATTGTGAACAGTGCCTTTGCATTAGTTTGGAAACTGTACAGTAATATGTTAAAGTACCAAATTTTGAGAAATATTCTCGAGAATGTTCCCTACAATATTCCCGAGAACATTCCCGAAAAAATGCTTTGAAGGTTTCGGAAATAGTTCTTTGTTACTTCTCGGGGTGCGAATAATACCGTAACTTACGCACTATTTAGGAATATTCGCTCGGAAACATTCGGCCCTCACAACACTACATATTCTTACACGTGTTAGTAAGTGTCTTTGAAGGACGTTAATCTACAGAGAATTAACATTTTTATATAGCACTCATCTAATTAGTTGAAATTGAAATAATGTTTCCATACTGTAAGCTGTGTTGTCTCAGTTCTAATATCCATTTTTCTGCAAATATTGTATATTATTAAAAAACACAGTAAGTACCTAAAAAAATATATATTAAGTTGCCACCAGTGAACACAATGAAAATGTGCCTTATTATTGCACACGTGTGTATCCTGTTTTAACACAATTTGTAATTTATCTATGGCCCATTTGTTTTTAAGTATTTTTAAATTTTAACATACTTCTAACATAAAACTATTTTATTTAAAACAAATGTCATTTCGAGATAAACCTTAATGATATCGACTAATTCATCAAGCTTATAAAATAAATTTATGTAGAACGTAACTAATAACTTACTTTGGTGTAATCGATGGAGGTTCCTGGCGGATGCGCCAGTGATACAACCAGATCTGGCACCCTCTATATAATTCTTATAGGGATACTTAAAAAAGTAGGGCATGTCAAATGTATGTTATAATTTAAAACATTTTCCAAGAAACATGAAACAAAAAAATCATGTAACAGAGAAAAGTGTTATAACAAAAAAAATATCGCTTATTAACAAAACTTACTTCTACCTGATAATAGAATAAAAAAATCTCACAAGATCATAAAGTTGAAATCTATAAATTGTCTTTATGAGACCTTTTATGGCCACTAAATAGCGTAACTTCCGTACGGGGTACGGGTTTAACAAAAAGTTAAGAAAAATGTCTTAGGCAGTGTGCAAGACTGTATTACATTTTTCTACAGGGACGGTCGAGGTTCAAATCCGGATTGATGTGATTGTGACAAACTATTAAAAGTGATATGAAAGTGTGATGCACGTTAAATATGCTTATTGAAGATCACAATGTAGGTTTGGTAAGATTTACAGTTTAAGCTTTAAAACTATCTCTTAGTGCTGGTGACTGGCCGTAGTAGCGCAAATAAACAATTAAAAAAATTTTATTTACTCGTAGCTATATTCTGAATCAATGCTTTTTCTTTTTCAAACTTCTCGTTATTTCATAGGTGATGAACTAGAAAATTTGTATTGATTGAGCACAATGGTGACAGTCCTTAGGGATATATCTTCGAGTACTGGTATATTTTCAGTGTATGTCAAATTCCAACTTATTATCACTATTTTTAATTATTAATACATCTAAAAATGGTAATTGTCTAGAGTCTTCAATTTCATATGTGAATTTAACTGACACGAAACGACTGTTTAATTGTTTAATTTAGATAAAAAGTTGTCAATATCAGTGATATAAAATATTGCAAAAATGCATCCACATACCTAAGCCAGACTCTAGGGAAACACTCGAATTCTTCATTTGCTTCTATTTCGAATCTGTTCCTGAAGAGACTGGCAATGGTAACAAAAAGTTACCCATCGCTGTTCCTTCATGTTGTTCCAAGAAATTCTCATTGAATCGAATGCAATTTGGTTTCATGCAAAGTTTAGTGAGTTGAAGATATTCATTTACTACATTTTGACTGATTATGATACTGTTTGATTCGAGTCCATCTTTAAAGTTGTGCAAGGTCTGTGGTATCAGAATACTTGGAAACAATGAACAAACGTCAAAAGACATCAAAATTTCACCTTCTTGCTGAATATTTCTCATCTTATTAATAAAATCATTCGAATTTATCACAGAGAAACTAGGTGGTGCAATAGGTAAACTTTGGAACTTTTCTGTTAATTTGTTTGATAGGTGGCAAGTGGGCGATCCAATTGCTGAAACAATAGGATGCAACCAATTTCTTAGGCAAGCAGTACAATCTAGATACAATTGGGTTAGATACACGAAACCTCAGTTTTAAAGCTGGAGTAAGAAGGGTTTTGCAGGATTTGAACACATTTCTTACTTCAGTAATTATTTTTGGTAATGGATTTCTATAAAGTCTTTTATAAGGACCAGTACTAATCAGGTTGTCTACTCTTTCATAATAGTTCTCTTTATCTTAAATAACAACCTTGTTACCTCTATTTGCTTTTAGGTAAAATCAATCTTTTTTCACGCAACCGTTTGATAATTTTTCTATCCTTTGTGGATTTTGATTTCCTATTTACTTTTGTGACAAGCTTCTCTGACAAATTCCTCCAAGGAATCAGGAAACTATTAAATAGAACTTTCAACACTTGCGACATTCTTATTTAGAGAAAGGTAATGCAAAGTTTAATCCCTTGTTAACGAGATCTTCTTTATCAAAGGACTGTGAGGAATGAATTTCTACAATGCAATTGTGAATACTTTTTTGAGAAAAACTTTTGTTTTTATTTTGTGACGAAATTTTTTTAATAAATTTAGTGTTAATTGAAAAAAACATGTTTCTCTGAACGTCACACCATTGTTCATGTTCTAAATTATTACCTAATAGGTAAGTTTTTTGTAAAATCTATATGATTGTAATTCAAGCGTACTTCGTTTACTGTATAGATACTTAATTTCTAAATCCAGCTATTTCTGCTTTGCAAACATTTTAAATTTATCTAAACATTTTAAATTTATCTAAAATGTTTGAAGATTTTGAACAAAATTTGGAAAACGTAAACAACTTTTGCAGGTTTTTAGAAACCAAATATCTGATAATATTAATCTAATTTTAGCACTAACATTATGATAAATATATTAGGTATAAAACACGTTCTTAATTAATTGTTTGCTTGACATGCCTACTTAAAACAGTTGTTCACAAACAGTTGGAAAAATAAGATATACAAATATTATACAGTTGTATTCTCCCCAAAGAGTTCTTCCGATATTTTAAAAAATATGACGTATATCTATGCAATTTTCCCAACCTTCAATATATTTTCGAGGTAAATCATTAATATGGATATGGATGTGTTATTATACCAAATGCAATAATATAAGGATTCGCTTCAAATATTTTAAGGAACATAAAATTTAATTCCAAAAATGTGAATACAATGAAATGCATTTTCTAAGAAAAATTTAATAGCAAAGGATAGTTCAGCTTTTTTTAAAGAAATTGTGTTTCAACTCATTAACTCAGCCGACAAGAAAGTTTTATCGTTTACTGGTAACTAACAAAATAAAAGTATAGCCATATATATAATATAAAAATCGCTACTTAAAATTACATTAAACTCTGCCGGAGTTATAAAATTCCACTAACAGTAAAAATATGGCATTCGGACGAACCATAACTCTTGATATAAACGTATATATCCCCAAGTTTGATTTCAAGGGAATCGAAATAAATTTCGAAAACGAGCGAGATAACATAAAAACCCTGAATTCCTGCAATCGTATAAAATGGTACGCTGCTATCATCATTTCTTTAAAAATGAGCAGGAGAAACAATAGCACGTGCCGAGTCCATATTTTTTGTTCTTTCAGCGGGTCTCCAAAGCCCGGTAGCCAGTATTTTGCAACAATACACTACCCATATATGGTACCCTGTCCATGTAAGGCTTACAGGCGGTCACTCGGCTCCCATCGACGACCACCGACTCTGACTCATGGGTTCGCAGCCAAACAGTTCTTCTACGACAGCCGTAACTATGTGACCCTCTTGGAACCTGAAGAACTCGCCGTCCGTCGCGGGCAAATGGTAAGTACAATTTGGTTTTTAGCATACTCTGAACATTATTTTGTAAATTTTTTCTCAAATTCTAAAATATCAACCCTAAAATTCAAACTTGGAACAAACTTTATATGTGTATATTTTTTATTAAATCTAATACAAAAAATATTTGTACGCGTATAATTGTACAATTTTAATCGACGCAGTGAAGAATACCTACTTTAAAACAATTGATTAGTAATATACATTTTAACAAAAACCTGAAATATTTTAATCAAAATATGCTTATAATAATTTCGGTTTTGGCATTTGGCCAATATTTTCGCAATGATCCGGAATTATGGTAGTTTACATATAAAAATACAAACATGTGATTCACTCTTTCAGTAACAACGCCGTAGATTGCGTCCGACGACCCGGAGGACACCTGGCTGAGAATTCGCCTATCCCATCAACAATTCATAAAATTTTTGGTAGTTGACGCTGCTCTGTTGTGTCATGGGCTGGAAACTACACCTTGGCGATGTCGTCGACACCCTGGGGTGAAGATCAACCCCAGTAGGGGGTGAAAAGCGAACAGGTGCGTGCTGTCGGCCCCCCCACTCCTCACTTCAACAAGTCGGTCAGCGCCAGAGTTGATGTCGAAAATCTTAGCGGACTGATTCAAAGGTATCGTATGTCATTTTGATCTATTATGTGATAACCGTTATTACTATGTCTCATTTTATTTAAAATTGGTAAATATTCTCTGGTATTTGTTTTAATAGTACGTATTTGGTTATGTGCGGTTCTAGTACGAAGCTATTTGTTTAATTATTTGCAAATTCCTTAAATTTAAGTTTTACAGAATATTATAAAAATTAATTAAATATCGTGGATAATTAATTTAATACATTTTGTTTCAAATACTGAAACAAAATTAGAAAACTAATTTTTAACAGTTGGGATTATTCTGTTTTATTGTTAATCTTTAACTACTGCACATACAACAAACATTTTTATTATGAAGTAATTGAAGTTAGAAACTTTGGTGTTTTTTTAATTTGACAATTTCATTCGTATTGCTACTTCTGCGTGAAAATATTAGCAGATATCCGACGGAAGTTTATACAACCATTTAACAAACTTATCGTATGTTAATACTTCTTGTTTGAATAAGACAAGTAAGTAGTAAATTGCATTTATTTTGGAAAAAATAATTGGAGCACATTCAGAAAAGTCAAAATTTTGGACACCACGTTAGGTATATTTTAGTGAATTATTTAATACATTAGTGGCGTTGAAAATTATTTTAAACACTACATCATAATCATTACAGTTTACAACCCAAAAATAATTATTACAAAAAATAAAACAAATAAATTCGAGTTATGACTGAAGACGCCTCCTCATTTATAAAACAAACACAGTTTTTTAATAACTACACTTTTTATTACTTACGTAATAAATTCAAATTAACGCTTTTTATAACTTTGTTTTTATATATTAAGTTGTTTAAAAAACCATTTTGCTTCTTTTAAAGATGCACTAAACAACTTTTAAAAAGATATGGTTCGTTTCCAACTGAACTGAATGGTAAATATATTTCTTGCGTAAACAGGCCAATTCATTTTCCAAGTGAAATAGTTACAAATTTATTATGAGGCAACAGTATAGTGAACTATGTATATAAATAAATAAATGATGGCCATTATATTTTTGACGCGATCTAAATTTCATCTTTTATTTTGTTTAATGTTTACAAATACTTCTGTATGGAGAAATGGTGTAACTGCTTTGGTAAATCCAGAATTCCATATACCTTTTCTGAATTTAAAATTATACAGGGTGTGTAACTGAGATATCGGTTTTTCTTTTTTTTTTTTTATTTAAATAAACGACATTATCTGTACCCAGGATATGAATAAAAAATAGATAAAGGTGAGTGCTTTATCTGTTGTTACAAGTCGAATAATACTATTTTTTTTAAAATTCGGGTTCCATTTTTATTTGGTATAAAAATAATAAAAAAATTTCACTATTGTTTATTTTTATGGGGTAAATGTTTTGTCAGGGTTTTCTATAAAATTACAAAACATAATAAAATCGAACCTGAGTTAATACGTAAAATACAGATTTATTTGTATATCTGCCTTAATATTTTTCAAAAATAAATGTTAAAAAATCACGGCGGTTTATTGTCTTCGTATTGTCAAACAATTGATAAACTAATAAAAGAGCTCCATTTGGGTCAATATTTAAAGTGTTCTTCGTTTTCTTTTTAATAAAAAAAAATTATCGACAACGGCGAAATCATTACCTATTTAATATTCCATCCAAATTTGTGAAGACAGAGGAAGTTATAATTAAGATTTATATTAATTTCGTGAAATCACAGAATAAGTAAAAATGTTTCAATGTAATTTCTTTAAATTAAAAAAGAAAAAAGAAGAAAGTTGTTAACCATATTTCAGTTACATCCAGTACATTATTTATAAAATTACTTGATTAGAAAATAGGAGACATAACCTTCCGACATCTAATAAACAAACAATATTATTCCTGTTTATTTTGCAGAGCTCCTTAAATAACCGATAAATATATAATAAAACACAAATTACTGTCAAAACAAACAGTAAATTTGTTTAAATATTTTCTAAGCTATGGCGCCAAATAATAATTATGAGACTTGTCCATTCATTCTTATTTATAAATTTCATTTAGCATAAACAATTTATTATTTGTAAGATATGTAGATAAAAAATACACTGCTATCTAGATAAACGTGAAAGAGAAATACATTTTTATAGTACATAAATAAAACAGTAATTAACAAATATAAATACAAATAGAAAAAAGGCATACGAGTAACATATCCAGTAAAAAATTTTAAATATTTACACATAAAACTCTATACATATATAAACTCCCTAGTTAGAATTTTATATTTAAATAATAAATTTATTAAATACTGACACCTATCAGAATTTATAAAAAAATAGTTTTAAATTTATTTAAAAATTCTAGTAATAATTATTCAGATAATTACTATAAATTAAATGAACCCAACTTTAAAATTAAATTTTCTGTTTAAATAGAATATGTATTTTTATAACAACAGATTCGTTCAGGGCATCAAATAGACCAACGCCAACAACTATAAGAAGTTTTATAAAATGTTATTGAAACATGTAATTTTTTTTTTTTTTTTTGGAAATGCGGAAAATGCAATTTTTCGGTCAAAATGAAAATATCAGCGAAGAATCTTATAATTTTTTTTAATGGTATAACATTCAAACATTAATTTTAATAAAGTTGACTTTGGAATCGAAAGCATGTTCAGAAACTTTTGTAAAATACTTTGTTCCTGAGGTATCAATAAAGTATTAATATTTTATTTTACATAAATAATAAATTTTGACATATATCTCATAATACTTTATCCAATTTCAAATTGTTTCCTGTAGTGCAAAAAATTGCTATACATGAAATGTACAAGTAGTTAATCTTCTAGAATTTATGGTTAATATTTGCAGCTTTTTGCATTGTAAATCTATTTTGAATATATATTCGAAAATGAGCAAAACATTTATCATAATTTACAATTTCAATACAATCATATGGCCCAGAACGTGGCAAAATTTTACATACTTGCAGCTACCTTTTTATTACAAAAATTATTAAAGTTACTTTTTCGTCTTTGCTATTTCCCGAATGTAAATATTCACATTTTAATTTTCTTATTGTAGTTTAGTTGCATTTCTTTCTCTGAAGGGGGAAGATATTATATGCCTCAACATTACTTGTTTTATTTTAGGAAATTAGAATTAAATAATCAGGAATTCATGAATTTTTGTTAGTAAGCTAATGTTTTTAATTGCAATATGGCTATAAAACTGTTGTTCTTAGTTTGTTGGTTTTGTTGGACCCAAGACAGTCGGGGTCTAAATCTCAACTCCTCCGAAGTGAAATATATGAACAATTATTTTCTATCTTATCGTAATACATTTCTCATTAATAAAATTATATCAACGTTTGATGTTTTTTTGTTGAAAAATGTTCAAAAATATTTTTTTTCAAATGCATGATTTCTATATAATACAAATAATGTATAAAGTACAAATAATTTAATACCTTCCAATGCAAAACATTCGTTAAAGATTTAAATTTAGCTCCTTTTGGTGACTTTAACTAGAGGTTAGGCAATACCTATGTTTCCAATAATGTAAATGAGACTACGGCCGTGGCAGTCTGTGTCTACTGTATGTAATACCTCGAATTTTTCATATACTTTGATTATAATCGTGGTTATTTAGTGAATATTATCAAAAATTTAAAATAATCGTTATTTTTTAATTGAAATGGAACATCCTCAATGTTTAATTGTTACCATAAGGTAGAAAATTGTTCCTTACGCATGTAACAAATTTTGTATAATTATTTTTTATAGCAATTGAGATGTAAAAAATTTAGTGGAACAACCAGTATGTTTAGAATTAAGTAATATACTAAGTAAATACAATTTTTAAAAAAGTTTTATTTATCTTTTTTTATTTAAACGTACAAAAAAAATTTCTGTTTAATTCAAAAACAAGTAGCGGTGATTTTATTCGAGCGTTGCCAAATACAAATACATATTCTAGCTATCAGATATTTCTTTAATTAAGGTATGCCACTTTTTCCATAAAAGCAATAGATATTAACTTTATATGTAATTATCCAGAAAATTTTTACAACTATATTTTTAAATTGCCCTTCGTCAAATGCATATTATTTACAACCAAATTAACGCTAAATTCTTATTCACACTAAATCTGTATATTATTTAAAATGACACGTTTGTTTTGGTTTTATTCTCATCAATTAGCCATAGGGCATTTGGATGTCATCCCAGAGAAGGACTTAAACCTAATACTGTGTTTCGAAAATTATTTGATAGTTATTATTAATAAAACCGATTTCTTTTACTAATCATTTCTCTATATAAGTTGTTAAAAATATTTTGTATCGTTTTTCATTCCCGAAATTTCCCAGAATATAGTTGAACACAAAAAGTGTTTTTTATAGCAATTGAGATATAAAAAATTTAGTGGAACAACCAGTATGTTTAGAATAAAGTAAATATACTAAGATGTAAATATTCACAATTTTTAAAAAGTTTTATTTAATTATTTTTTATTTAAACGTATAAGAAAATTTCTGTTTAATTCAAAAACAAGTAGCGGTGATTGTATTCGAGCGTTGCCAAATACAAATACCTATTCTAGCTATCAGATTTTTCTTTAATTAAGATATGCCACTTTTTCCATAAAAGCAATAGATGTTAACTTTATTTATATGTAATTATCCAGAAAATTTTTACAATTATATTTTTTAAATTGCCCTTCGTCAATGCATATTAGTTACAACCAAATTAACGCTAAATTCTTATTCACACTAAATCTGTATATTATTTAAAATGAAACGTTTGTTTTGGTTTTATTATCATCAATTAGACATAGGGAATTTGGATGTCATCCCAGAGAAGGACTTAAGCCTAATACTGTGTTTCGAAAATCATTTTAGAGCTATTATTAATAAAACCGATTTTTTTACTATCCATTGCTCTATATAAGTTGTTAAAAATATTTTGTATCATTTTTCATTCCCGAAATTTCCCAGAATATAGTTGAACACAAAGAGTGTATTCACCATTATAAGAAATAAACAAGACGTTTTATTACAAAACTACTTGAGTTATTTATCATGACTTTCCACTTTCTGAAGAAATTGTAGATTAAAATGATCAAAGCACTTTTTTTATTTTTAGATCCAGAATATTGCAACTAATTAATAGATTTAATAGGATCTTATCTACCTATTATGGACAATATTAATTTTACTTACATTCTTGTGTTTAATTTTTTTTGGCATGACTTGATAATTCGAAAATTATTTGAAAAATCAAACAATAATTTTAAAATGATAAATATTTATAAAATCATCTAGTCAAATAAATAAGTTTAAAACTGGACAGACTGGGCGTCGAAAAAAATGGGTTAGAATATGTTTCACAACATGACAATTTCTGTCTGTAGGTATGTCTACCGTCTACATTTTACAGAAATTAGATTTTTTGTTAAGCATTTAAAAATACGATAAAAATTACTCAATATTAACACTGCATAACATCATTCACATAAGTCCTGTCTATCTGTATCGTATATTGGCATGCACTGCAGTCCTCATTTCTCTATTGCAGACTTATTTGCCGACGGACCTCATGGTTTGAAGTCTTGATATCGGAACGGAACTTTTAAAAAATATAGCAACAAAGTAAAAAAACTGAAACAATGGAAAACTGATGATTACCGCAAAAAGTGTTTTTATACGCATATTTCAAATTTTGTTTAAGTGCAGTGTATCTATTGTAGTCACCATCACATACATTACCTGTACGACCAACTTAATGCATACAAAGTATTCATAGTGGGCAACACTCGACAGCAACTACTCCAATTAGTTATTTTAAAAAGTGATTTGTTTGCAAAATAATTTTTTCTCTTTCAGTATCAGAGCAGTGTATTTATGTACCATCATCGAGCTAATAAACTTGCTCAATTACTGAAGCATAAAAAGTGTACAGCGAGTACATAATATTCCCCCGCTTAATAATTCACGTTTATGATCGCATCTAGAATTAATGGAATCAAATCTTTAATGATTTTCACGTAGAAGTAGCAAATTATCACACCAGATCATACATAAAATTGATTGCAAAATTATGTATCTAATAAATAATTCTCACCAAGGTTCAATTACACACAGTCTTCTGTAAATATTCATCAGCAAAACGTGCTTCAAAAATAATGATACAAAGAGGTGGTTTTTTTATTCTTAGTAAGTTATTTTTATTAAAATACAGTTACATATCACATTTTTAATAACAAAATATTACACCAAACATCACATGCACATGGAATTATTGCAGGTTTATAAAATATGAGCTCTTCTCTGGAAATATAAACAAAAAATACGTGTAAACTATATGTTAACGCAAACTTTGATTTATTCTAATTCGATGTGCGCGTGCGGTGTAATTTTTTTATATGCCAGTCTCACTATCAGATCAGTAATTATAACTTAAATTTAAGGAATTTGTTTCTATGCACATAATATGTAATAATGAGACACCTAACCAAATGTACAAAATGTCAATGTTTGCTCAAATTAATTAAATTAGTATCTTTGCTGGTAGTTGGCTATTCAAATTGCAAATAATAATTAATTATACAGATATTTCTTAAGTAGATCGATCATGTATTAGATAAAAAGAATAGACCAATTAAATAAATCTATTGAATTTAAACTTGGATATTAATTCTAATTTTCGCATACACCAAAGTATAATATATAGAATGGTTTTGCGTTTTAATCAAGTTAACATTGTAAATACTCAAGAAATTTAAATAAAAATGATAATTAATTAACTATACTAGTTTTCAAATATATGTATATGTATATGTATATAGTATGTATCTAAGTTATTATCACAATACTTTACTTAACTTTATGGAAAATTTAGTTTCCCAATTAAAATTTCAATTTTTCTTTTAATAAAAATCAATTAATATCTTCCCTGCTTTCTTGTTGTTTTCAAGATAAACGTTATAAAGCAAATACGTGGTAGTTTTGTTATTTGGTTGAATTAAAATTTATACTTTTAGACTAGATAAAGGACAAATATTATTTTTGTGATCTTGCGTGTTGTCAAAAATTAAAACTAATAAGATTTGCTCTATCTAAGATCTTAATCTTGATATTTAAATATACAAAGATTTTATGTAATTAAAAAAAATGCTCACTAATATTCAATAAAACCAATATAAAAGTAAAAGATTTATAACATAACCGATTATCTAACTTTACAAAATTCTGAAAAGGTTAAAATCCTTGTTCTATTTTAGAAAATTAATATAATCCGGACAATGCATCAGGATCAGTACTTGTCCACATAACTATGTTCGTCAAATTTCTAACTACATCCTTAAATACCCTAATATGGTTTCACACTTCGGAAGGTCGCCGCCTACATTTTGCTTAAGTAATTCTCAACTGATATATGCAAATAATTTGAAACAAATAAATAACAAACTAGGACGCCACATAATATAACATTCAATTGGCTGTTTCAAACTTATTTTACTTGTATTTTTTTATATTTAATACTCACTATGAATATAAACGAATTAATTAATACGTCTCAATAGGACGATAAAATTATTATTATCATTATTAAAATAATAATTTACTAGTGTCATGTAGCTGAGACTAAGAATAACCGGTAAAGTAATGCCAATACCATATTGGTTACTAATAATTATAATTATGTTATCATAATTTCGCATTAACTGTTTAAATTGACCATAATATCAATTTTTTATTACAAATTTTATCCGGCGTAAAAATATATATACTTATTATTTTTCGTCTATGATATAATTTTGACTAAATAAGTTCTGTTCAAATAAAAGCAGAATAACAATAATACTAGATATTTATACTTTTACAAAAAAAAAGATAAACGCAATACAAATAATATTTTAAAAAAATCTGACATTTTATTTGCCTCGTATTTATACATTTCTAGAAATAATTATTGCGTATTAATAAGTATGCTTTCAAACCTAATATGATAAGAATAATAAATACCTATTATTTCTTACATTTTATACTGTCAGTCTTATCTGAATGCGCTAGTATAAAAGTTTTAGATAGATAAATCATACACGACACTTCAAATACATTATCTATGTCTTTTTATAGAAATAAGAATGATATTTTTTCTATTAAACAGCTACTTTCTGGTTATTTTTCAGAACACACATAGAATTATAAAAAGAATATTAATTATAAAATTTACGATCGCAAATTGTTCTCATTTATCTGAATCCATACTTAAATTTTGTTATATGCATTCTTTCGGATATATTTAAAACAGAATTACTCAAATTTGACAGCCAACAAGTGTCAGTGATGTAATGTAATGTAATTTATTTGCCAGCAGATCTCTCGATTAATGTAAACAAAGAAAGTAAAATTTAAATCTAATGCGAGATAGTCATTGTTATTTAATAATTAAATTCGAAACATACTCAGCTATAAATTTGTTATCTGTAATAAAGAGTCTAAAATACAAAATAACTGTACATGGTACATCTCCAAAAATTCAATTACCTTCAGTCGAGAGCTAAAACAATCCAAAAGGAAAAAAAGTCGCAGTCTAGTCTAAGATATCTAGCCATCGGCGAGGAAGGAATGCCATTTGAGAAAGACTACTTGCCTACGCGTAAAAAATTGCGCAGCTATTTTCACAATAATTAATTTTTTACAGCATTATTTTATTTTCTACACATTCAGAAAAACCACTACCACGTAGGCCGCACAGGCAATAAAAAAATCAAGTTTATTTCATATAATTTAATTTTGGTAAGGATGACTTTCAGTTTTGGAGTAACTTGACCGTGTAAACAGAATAACAAAATAACAGTTATATCTGTGTAGACAAAAATCCGCCGCTTGTTAGAAATTTAAATAAAAACATAAAGATTTGATTCGAATACGATACCTAAAATTATTTGCATATTGGATGCTTTCCTAAATTTAATAAAACACACAAGAATAATTATGGTCCCAGTAATATATTTGTATCATTTTCTTTTGTAGTGAGAACTTTTTATAATTTTATTCTGATTTTACCACAAACAAGTTAACAATACCATTGGCATTATTAAGATACCTAGTTGTGATTAATATTAACATCTTTTTTTACTGTAATACATTATTCATTGTGGTAAACAGCTGTGCGAGTACTTGCTTAGAACGAAGCTTATTTTTGCTAAGGCTTTTATGAAAGGAAAACATATATTATTGTCATTTATTTATTTTAACTATTGTACGAGTATAACCTTCATTAATTGAATACTGAGCTAAAAAGTGGTATTATTTTTTCAACTTTTTTTAACATGTATATTTTAAATACCAATTATATAATTTACTAAATTAAGTATAACATACTAATATCAATAACTAATCTGCGGAACTACAAAATGTGGATAAATAAACATTTAAAATATTTGATATATTTTGAGATCGCTTAAAATAAAATTATTTTTAGATATACAAAAATAATGATTAAATAGTTTAAATATAAAATGCAAGTTCATATACACTACGAAGAACTATAAATACTGAAGTTATTACAAATATTTTCTACACGATTCTAGTGTTTTCAGTTTCATCCTAACTGTAGTCGTAAACACCGTTTTAAACAAGAAACTTTTGCAATATTTTGAGCACTATTTTAGATATTCACTGAAGATTAAAACTGCGTTAACTTTTTACTTTAAACTTGGCCAGTATAATATATTTAGGTTGGATTTAAGAAACTGGGAGCGATATTCAATAGGGCAAGTCAGCCTCCGTTGTTACACATTTAATAAGGGTATTAAAAAAAATTAACTCGACAAACCTATTTATTAATTTCGACTTTAGTTGTTTATGTTTTTAAATTTTTATTAATTAAACATAGTTTTGTTTTGTAATCAGTTCAGCAGGTATTGCATATGCATTTTGGAAAATGTATATGCAACTAGTTCCCTGTAGTTACTTTTTTTTATCTGATTTTAATTTAAATTATTTTTCTGGCAAATCTTGTTATGCGAAACCGGTTTAAAATTGGCGCAATATATGATGCCATCTAGATGTGCCATTAACTAACACTAACCTAGTTGATGTTTATCTGATTGCACTCCGGACTGCTGTATTTGACCTAGAGAAGAAGATAAACTTTGACAACATGGAAAAATTCTCCGTTAACAAACACTTTGGCACCCACACACTTAAAACGTATCAGCTTTAAATTTGTTTATAAAATTATTTACAAACTTTCGGCCAATCAGTTGTAATACTTCTGACCACGTAAATAAATAAAATTGGACAAAAATGGATATTTATTTAGTAGGAAAATTTTCCTGAATTTCGTTACGCAACACATGATATGAAAAAAAAGTGAGTGCACAAATTTTGTTTTTTAAATTTTGACATAAAATGGCACCATATATTGACTTATTAAAAATATATACATCTGGTTTGCTAAAGATGTGCAAGGGTTGGCGTTTTAAATAAACTTTACATGTTCGATTTTTTTTAAAAACATTGTAATAGATATACAAATTGCAATATAGTTATCTAAAGTAAACAGATTCTGAATCAAGTATATTATGTGTATATCAGAGTCAAATGTGGTATAATATGTAGGTATCACTGTAATGCACATCCCAGTGTAGGTGTCACACTAATTAATTATTAAATTCCACTAATCTTAAACGATTTATGATCTCATTTTGTTAACTCAACTAATATTTATTATACCTACTACATTTTCTTTAGTTTGATTTAGCGAAACATATGCTGCATATTACTTAATTCTATAATATCAAATCACATACTCGCATAGTGATTGGTGCACCGGCCTTACACTTCATTTCCAAAAAAAATATATATACCAACTGTTGATTCTTCAAGAAGCAAATATAATTTAAATTTACAATGGTACAATAAATTATACATACGAATTACAACAAAAAAGAAAAAACATCCAAAAACATTCTCTACCGGAAAATTTTCACTAAATCTTCAATGCCTAGTTTTTAAAATTGGTTATAGCCGACTATGAACAAAGTAAATACAACAAATACAAGCACTTATCATTTATTTTAGGTTAGTTTGTCTCCTGATCTATAGTTGAAGTCTCTCAACTTTAATATTTAAAATAACTTTTTCGGGAAGATATAAACAATTTTTGATACTGAAAATCATATTAGATAAGATATAAAATTGCCACTTATGTGCTTACACCAAATTTTGGTTCGATACTTTATGTAAGTGGGGATATATGACCGAAAAGTCTCATATTAGTACTGCCATCGAAAGACCAACTGGTAAAAAGTAAATAATATTAATTACTAGATATACTGACAACTCGCATAAGATTATAGAGCTTTTGACCGAAACTAATTTTTTTTTCGTACAGAAGTTTTGACAAAATTACTCCTTAATTTCCTTCTTTATCGTAAACAAAATTCTAAATGAGCCACATCGTTGCAAGGAAAAAAAAGTCCAACTTTATTTAATTTTTTTAGAATAAAATTTATGTTTTTAAATGGTTTTCGTTACTATTTTTACAGCAAAAAAATAAATTCAGGCGTTTTCCTTACGCAAAAGTTTAATACAAAAATGTCAGTTATTAAACTTAAATCATCACAAACAAAATGTGTTTGTGCAAAAATAAGTTTAATTATTAAAATGTATATTGTTACAAAGTATTAATTACTAGCACAATTTATATTAATTTCAGCAATATTCTATTAGTGTAACACGTAATATTATCTAGTTATTTATTTATGCAAGCCTTTAGGTATGCGTGCAAACACACGTAAACATGAATATAGTGTGCGTTTTAATTAAATAAATAAATAAATAATAAAACAACCAAATAACATTAAATCATGCCTATAGTACAAAATATACGGGCTATAACAAATGATTTACACAACGATCCTAACTAATTTGCTGCATCCAAATAAACAATGCACTATAATTTTAATTAAACACAGTTTTTACCAGCTAATCTTATAAAACATAAGATAGGCGTACCGATTTAATTAATATGGAAATTTCAAAGTGTCATAATCAGGTGGCGTTTTGTGAGAATAAGGTTAATACCAGTAGCTAAGTAATTATACACTAGAACGAGATACATAATGTGCTTTCTGTTGCAGAGACGTGGGCGAGATGCTGGGCGCACATCCATGGATGACCAGAACCTGTCCCGTGACCAACGACCACTGACGTAATGTAATGTGGATCACTAACAATCGCTTTAATGCATTTACTTCAAATTTATCCCAGCCAATAAATCAACCAGTTACATTAATTATAACAGTTTGTGTAACTTGTTTATTTTAGAGCAAATTTTAAATGCAATTTGTTTATATATGTGGAATGTGGTAACACTTATACGTTTGTTATTTGTCCTATTTTAAATCTAGGCAATGTCTAGTTTTATATCGGGATATGTTAAAATTATTACTTCGTTATTTGACTGGTACAAGTCACATGTCGCTTTTTCACACCTCTGTATTCGCAAGATATATTTAATTTTGGTGACAAATTACATCCTTAGGGAATAAGCAATTAGTCAGCACAAGGTAAGTATACAGTTGTGAATTAATTTTATCTGATTGCTTCATTTTTTCTGCAGCGAAAATTTAAAATGCTTCTCTGGTTGGCTGCATTGTTCACACATGTATTATAAAAACATAATATCCCTGCTTCAAGTGAAGCACTACATAAGATGTTTCACCTAAGACTAATATCTTAATTGTTGTAAGAGGTACAATTTATGTGAACAAATGTAAAACCAAGTATTATATGAAGTGCGGTGTATTGTACTGAAAACTATAGGCTCATTTTTCATTTGTTTTATATTAGGTTTCTCTCATGATCGAACGTTGATATCTCCGAGAGTACACCAGCGAAAACTTTAACATTTTTTATTGAAAGAAGTAAATAAATAACAAACATTTTTTTGACACTACCATACGGTATCGAAAATTATTTCTTATATGCATACCTCAAAATTGATTTGATTATTTTACACAGTAAGTAAATAAAATTACAATGGATTTTTTAAATTTTAAGGAAACTATTACTAAATTTATAATCTACCAAACTGCGACAGATGGGCTACAAATAAATTTCATTTGCGCTGTTTTATGTATAATATGCAGATAATAAATCAAAATGAAATAAAAAAATGTGGAAGTAGTATTCATGATCCATAATAAGACACATTTTGGGACAAGGATGATGATCTATTTCCCAAATTAGTGTAAAATGTATTCAATTAATAATGCCCCAGGAATTTTATACTTTTCAACGTTATGTTTAGGGCTTCACTTCAAATTTTGTTTACGTATTCATAAAATCCAATAATTTAGGCAAAATCATTACTGCAGAACAAAATACAAATTTAGACCCGTTTTAGAGACAAAAAATGAAAAAATTTGAAAAAGTGTAACGGCATAGTTTAAAATATAAACTCATAAACTCGGTAAAAAGGATTACTAGTAATTAAAATATGTTTACGACTTATCCGCTGTTCTTCAATATGTTTAAAACTAAAAAATTTGGACCCGACGTGGCACAGAAATTGAATAAAATCATCCCTCTTGTTTAAATCTTGCTGAAGCTGTATTCTTCTCTGCAGAAAAAATGAAGTATAATTAAATTTGCTATAATGGCTTTCTGCTTTTTTTTTTTAAACGATTTTAAGAGTTTCCAAATTTCCATTTTCGAAGTGGTAATTACCGAGAAAATTTTTTCAATTCACATAAACTACGTATTAAGTACGTACCTTTTTCCTCACCATACATACTATATTCTATTACTTTGTTAATAAATATGCATAGTTTACAGTTAAATCAATTTAAGTATTAAATATCGCCGGCAGCCGGCATTTTTTTGCACACAATGTTTAATGAAATATTTAATCGCAGCTGCCATCTACGAGGAACAGTATGTCATGTATATTGGCCGCAGCTTTAGCTTTAATTTAGTAGTTTTTCTTTATCATATAAAAAAATCTCGGGAGTGTGCAACTATATAACTTTTTTTATTTCTAAGATTCGCGTGTGCTATTTTACTTAAAAGTTTAGTTGTAATTTTCCACGGTGCCATTTAGGTTATAAGTCTTTAGATTTACGAAAGAATTTATGAACAAATTTGCAATTTCATACATGATAAGATTTCATTTTTGATCTGTACACATTTAGATTAGCAAAGACGAAACTGCTTTTGGTCAAGTTTTTTTACCACTTTATTTTGTACATGTCATGTCGAAAAAAAAACGATACATATGTAAGAGGTTTTATAGTAGGAATCATAAGTTTTAATTTTCAATATATTAAAAACAACAATTATTATATCAAGCTTTTAATTCTAGTCTACATAGATCATTTTAAAAGTTGAAGTATACCTCTATGTAATTTAAATCAACTGTATAACTTGAATATTTTTTTAAGTATATTTCAATATATATAGTTTTACCTTAATAAGATTTTTTTGTATTTTTTTTTGCTCTACTCTACCACTTCTTTGTTCAATTTAGTTAAACGTAAGCAAATTGACATTCCTATAAACGATTACCTATAGAGAGTGACGTCACACATGAGGCTCGTAACACGTGCAATGTTGTTGGTGAGCAGCTTACATTATTATTGTTAGATGGTGTCTTTATATACGTTTTACTTTAGTTTAACATTAATTAATAGCCAATATTTTGTTTTATGATAGGTACTTATTATTATGATAATGAATGAATAATTCAATAGAGATAATTCTTCGTTCCTAAATGGCTCTAATAAATTTAATTATGGTTTGTTTAATTAATGACTGTTATTAGGTATTTTCATTGGGCTTTACTAATAAATTGCTAATACAGTTTTTCTGTCGATCTACTGATTAGATCATTTCAAAATTAATCCACCTCGTTACTATAAAAAAACAATTTTCTAGTTTGTTAGCTTCGTTTTTCTGAGGCAAAATATTTAACTAAAATAAAGTAACAAAGTAGTCTTCATCCAATACTTTCAATTTTATTGATTTTTTTTAAAATAACCTATTTTAAAATTAAGTAACGCAGTGGACATTTTTCTACAAAAAAAAATTAAAAGGTACGCTTTCTGGTAATATGATAAATATCATTTAAGCAACACATTGTGTTTAATTAAAACAAAATTTTAGAGAGTCAAATCATAAAATGTGACGTTTTTATTAATCTGTATTTGTATATACGTGGTGATACAAGTTTTAAATCCATTTTTTATTCACATCTATCTTTTTGTTAATTATATAAGAAATTTTTGAAGTAGAGTGTTTTCAACAAAAAAAAGCAAACAAATTTTGGAAAAGAAATAATATTTTTAGTATATTTATTATAGAATATAAAAATTCAACGCCATTTTTAATCAAATTTAAAGTCTTAGCACTCAGACTCGAGTATAAACCTAATTGTACAGTTATCCAATATAGCAAACACTGACAAAAGCATAGCTTGTATCAACATGTTGAAACAAACAATAAAACCCTATTACCAACCACAGTGTCTACGGTGGGAACCTCTGTGTGAATCGATCTGGTTCCATCTATGATTTGTAGAGGTAGCACTTAATTACTGTAAGCTGGTCATTAGAGTCGGTCTATTTGGAATCGATTATTGAAATTTTAATCAGGAAGCTGTATTTAAAGATGATACAATTGATAGATACATAAATATATGATTGATATTTAAGTACGATATAGCAAGATTATAAATTTAAATTCCTCGTCGAATGCTTAATGTATTTTTGATTATAATTTTATATATGTATGATGTCAAAAGATGTACGATAAGGTCTATTGATGTTTGATTGACAAGTTTGATATACTCGCTACTAGTTTTTAGAGCCTAATTACAAAGTTTTATTAGGCACTTTCGAATAATTATTGTATTATCTTTACATTGTTTTAGTTGTAAATTTTTTGTTAGGTTATACTATATGCTATAAATTAGGCTGAAACATAGCTTTAATATATTTTACAAACTTTATCTGATCTGTATATTTAAATAAATTTTCTTCTAAAAGATTTTTTTATTCACTCCACCTGCATTCCATTACAAGAGAAGAAATCTTATACTAATCATAATAAGGAACAGATAAATTGTCCTTAATGTTTTCACAATAAATTACTTAAAGCAAATTTTAACTGTTAAATCAGTTCCCAGTAAATTCTAAAGCTTTGGTATACATTAAAGTAATTATTTAATATTGATTCTTGCGGCAACAAGATGGCAATGCCATGCCGTACACTTTACAAACCAATATTCATTGTCTTTGCACTAATCACTCCACAGCGGATTGGTTAGAATACATATGACTTAATTAGTTTTGATTTTATCCACTTTGAAGGTCACGATTCGATCACAAGGCTATCCACTTTTTATTTTTAACTCGAACCAAAAGGGCGTCTTGGTGCTTTCTGCTCAAATACTTTCAAGCACTGGAGGGCGTCATTTTATTTAGAAAATTCTCGAAATTGACATTCATTAGACACCGTCATTAGAAGCCATGGCCATTTTCCAATAATTAAAAACATATATTCATGTTTTATTGGTTTTGAAACGAAAGAGTGTCTCATCCGAAACTGCATCGATCGATATCGGGAAAAGTACGTAACAGAAAATTTAGAAAATTTAGGGAATTACTAGTATACTGGAAATTCGATACTAACTTGTTTATTTTAAATCGAACAATCTGTTTTCTAAATGTCAGAAATATACCGGCCGTTCCATTTATAATAAACAAATTGGTATCGACCTCCGGTATAGCCGGAAGTGCCAAATGCTTGTAATGATTTTTGTTGAGGTGGCCGCACTGACATTAATATTTCCCTAAATTTTCAAAATTTTCTGTTACGCGCTTTTCCATAACATATCGATGGATGAGACACCCCGCATAAAATTAGTATATTAGAAAGCAGCTGACCGCCCGCGCTTGCTTTATTAATTTTTCTGTGCAAATAATTTACTGCAGTCTTTAAAGGATAATAATTAAAAGGAACAAGGATATTGTGCAATTCAAGAAATCATTATGGTGGGTAATTATTAATTAAACATTAATATTTTGTTTAATATTCATTACTTTTGTTCTTACGAACTACCAGCTACCATTTTAACAACACACTTTTTGTTTTTAGCAGCGCAGCGTGAGAAAACATTGACATTTTGTTTAAATGTAGTTCAGTTTTAATTATTTCTGTTGTTTAGTGAAATTTCAATATGGCATTAGACTGATTATAGCCAAACGGTTATGATAATGTGCGTTAGTTGGAGACATAGTAAGAGTTATCATAAAAGGGTACAAAAATACATTAAAAACATGTTTATTATCACATTTACGGAACAAGAACGATGAAAAATCACTGGCTTTATAGTCAGTATAATATAAGACCGCGAATACAATGATTTCGCATTTCAAAATAATAAAAGTGGAGACCAAGCCAAGCAATTATAATGATACTGCATACATTTTCTACATACCTTTCACGTTTATTTTTTAACCAATTGAGTTATTGTCTATAATTAGTATGTAAAAAATATAAGCCGATACCGGATTGGCTTACCAAACCAAAACTAATTGCAAATTAACAACATATAAACTAAAATAAATAACAACCATAAATATCGATCTAAAAAAACATGCTTTCAATAACTAACTAATACAATCATCGGTTTTAAGGCACACAGTCAGCTGAATTTAATTATTATACATCACAAATACATTTTTTAAACATTGATTACAGCATTAAATACTAAATAATACAAATACTAACCATTTTGAACATTTCCTTATTACTACTTGGACTAGATGATGAAAAAGTTACGTTATAAATATCATAGAGTAACGTAACCTGAATAAATATTTTATTATTTCGTATATTTATAAGTACAATAGCGATTAACTTTAAAGAAAACATAACATGTTCAAAATGGTACAACAAAGCTTACTGCTTCTCCACCTAAGAAACAGTTTCAGTAGTAAACGCGTTTCTTCAATGAAGTGCAGGAAATACAAGAGAAAAATATGTCCATATAACTGCGTGTACCTTTAAAATCTCATTACCTAGCTAATATCCCTTACGAGATATATAATTTAAAAAACTTCTCCATAAAATTAATAATTGATAATTAAAAAAGTTTGTACAAGATATTAATTAGTATAATATACTAGATTAAATTCATAATAGTCTATATACAAAACAAAGTTAACTTACGGCACATTTGAAAAAATATGGCCGCTTAACCGAACTGCTTGCGATTTTCTTCGTCGAACTATTTTTATACTATTGAACAAAGGGACAGATATATGCACGTGTTTAGTACGTATTGACATAAACTAGTAAGTCAACAATGTCGTCCATGAGATTAGATATCTTAGCACCACATTGTTAAATACTAAAAAATAATGTTCCAATTAAAAATATACTTGACAAAGCTGTAATTATAACAATTCTTAGAACTTTTTATAGTATTTCACTATCTATCTTCGCATTCATTCTATGCCTCACCCCGCAAGGCGTATGATTTAAATGAGAACTTTAATACTATGTTAGTTTCATCACAACAATTATAGTTTCAACATCGATGATCAATTTCTACACTTTCAAGTACCTCTGTCTACGATATATGAAGTTAAAAGGGATCAAAAACGGATTTTTACTGTCAATTTCAATGATACTGTTTTTTGACACGAAAAAACAACTAAATGTACTAGAATCGCCAGGGAAATGAGGCAGTACGAAGAAACATGTGTTATAAAATAGTATTGTAAACAAAGACACCAAAATCACTGGATTTAAATCCGCGGGATCAACTCAGCATTAAATTATCTTCTAGGAGAAAATATACACTGCTGGAGACTTGAATTAACTCACATTAAAATATAGTAATATTTGAACCGTAAATTTTGATTGGAAACCAATGTGTTGTAATTTCCAGCAACGCTGCTTATCCATGTTCATTAAAAGTTTATACAGGGTAAAATATAACAACGTGTTTGTTTAGTTAAATTTGATAGGTGACCTGGGGTAACGGGTAATGGATTTGACCTTTCTAATAGTGTTATTAAAAATCACAAATCTTACCCTAAAAACGCATTTTGAAAATCCTCTCTATTTGTTTTACTTTTTAAAATTATGATTCTTATTCAAAACCTTTCATTTTTGCCGCTTTAAAACAAAAAATGTAATATGTTGCCTGTCACATATTATTATTAATCGTACCTGTAGACAATAGTTGCGTTCGGTATTTGCCTCAGACTGCTCAGATTGGTTCGCATCGTTCGTTTATAACAACCGGAGGAAGGAGAAGTACGTCTCGATGGTTGGATATCGAAATCGGACCAATCTGAGGATGATCTATTCACTCAAAGCATTTTGACCAATGGCTGCGATCAAATTTTAATTTGTGAGGTTATCAGGTTGTTTACTTTTCGCACTTTTCGTTTTTAGAGCATATATGGGATGTGTTGAAACGTCGTCTTTCTGATCGCCCTGTATCATTTCGACATATTGAAGAATTTGTTACTGTAATTCTTGAGGACTGACAGCTAATTCCGCAAGAATTAATAAACAGGATAATTTTCGGCATGCTTCAATAGCTGTAATATAGGCACGTGGGGACCAATAAGATATTAATGTTCATTCCTGTTTTACTTGTTTGTAGGGTTCATACAAAAACCGACTTTTCAAAAAACCGGTTTTCAAATTCCAGTATTCCAAAAAATCGGTTAAACCGGTTTTCGAATTTTTACAAAAAAAAAACTAAATATAAATAAAACAGTAAAAATATGTTTATACATGTATTAAAACTTTTCAGTTTATTTAATATTTATAGAACTACAAAATAAAATATACTCTGTGTACAAAACCAAATCAAACAAAAAAAACTAAAATCCCTACGTTTTCCGATAAAACTAGTTTACTTCTTAACATTTTAAAATGATGTACACCTTCTCATCTAAACACTAGATACTAAAACTGCGCTTTCGTCATATCTAGGTTAACAAATATACTCAACGCTTCGTGTTTTGTATAAGGTAGAATTAAAATATTTGGTGAATTGGTCGTTCTATCTATAAACAAAAATTTAGATACCAGAAGAGCAGTAGGTACGGGATTGAAACTCCTACCGTTAAGTAGCCCTTAACAAAGGACCAATCAAATGTCTACAGAATTTAGATTTCTCCAGCCATTATAAGGAAAAATATAGTGTGAAGTCACCCCCAAATTTGGCTAGTGTGAAAATACAACTTTTCGTTTTTTGTCATACATTTTTCGATAGCACTGGTATTAACATTTTAACATGAAATAAAATTCACTGCATCATGTATAAATTTGTTTTTTTTTTTGGATTTTCATGTTAACTATTCACTCATAAAGATAGTTTTACATGCAGTAACCTTTTACTGATGCTTGTACCTGAAGTGATATCAAGTCAAAATGTTAATGTTTTTAATTAAGTATTAATTCATTTTTACATGTTAATTCTAGTATCTAAAACCGGTATTTTCAATTTGAAAACCAGTCACCTATTAACACTTACACCTATTAACACGTTGTTTCACCCTGCAAATTTTCTTTTAGAAAATGGATAACAAGGAGCGTTCCTGAAAATCACAGTGCATACCATAAAAATTTTCAAGAAATCGTTCAAATCGATAATACTATCTAGGTATAACTATGGTTCAAAGCCCACTATAATTTTAAATGAGTCATTTCAAGTTTCTAGCAGTCTGTACTTCCAAGAGAAATAAATTGAGGCAGTTTTGAGGAACTATGCCATACAACTAAATTGTGTTTTCACAAAATTTAAGCTCAATTCAACAGAAAAGCATTAATTGCAATCATTTGCGTCGAAAAATTAATTAATCAATGTTATGTTTATAGGTATTTCTCGATTTGATAATAATGGTCAAAAATAAAGAAAATTACAACCATCTCTCATATTATACATAGGGAATTATATAAATATCGCTAGTGAAAATCTAATTTTTTAACATGTGACTCATCATTAATCTTTCATATGCAAAGTTAAAAGTAAAAAAGGCAACCAAATTAGAAATTTAAGAGGGGGGGCAATGACCTAAAAATAAGCTTACGCCAACGCAGATGTATGTGTATGCCTCCTACACCCGACTTTTACCTGGCCAATAAGATTTCGTAAAGGCCTTAAAATCAAGTGGGCTGTAATTGCACGACTAACAAGATCTAATAATAATAAATAATTATAATTAAAATTATAAATTACGTATATAAATACTCAGTTCGACAGTGAGGATAGATCGCATATATTTTAGTTGTTAGTATTTTACATACTCAAAAAGATTTTTTCTTATTTCATTTTAATTCTTAAAATTAAATTACTGCGTCTGTATTGAAAACGTCAGCCATTTTTTTAAATTCCTTGTCATTTTAAAGAGAAGATAAGAAAATAGCAAGCAGGTATTCTATCTATTTAACAAAATGATACTCAAGACTTTCAAAAACCGTTCGACGTTTGTATACCCTGAGTTTATTCAGTACACATTGCAGCAGACCCTTAGAAAACTTTTGAACCCAATTTTTATACTTACTTTTGCTTCAAACATAAATGTATCAACTGGATTATGTACCACCCTCGAACAGAATGCTAATATTTATTAAACAAAGCCTCCCACATAGCCAAATGTGGGACGATGTAGGTTACTAACGTTATATAAAAAGTTATTACTTCATATGTATAAGTAAACACAGATAAATTACCATATCTGTTGCTTTCATATTCTCTAAAATTTAAAGAAAGTGACACAAAAGGAGAAAAAATTGTAATTAAAAAAATAAATATAATTAATATAATTATAATATAATTAAAGTTATAAACTCCTCTCATTATTATTTCGTCTTGTTTGTTTAAAAAATTATCAATGCATATAAACTACAACATCAAAACGGTACATTTATGCTTCCACCATAACACTCGAGTAAACAATTTTCCCTTAAAAAATAAATAATGGCAAACATATTCGAAAGTGACACACATAAACTGTTTGTAACAGTTTGTATGGAATTACTTAAAATTTCCTTTATATGGCATTATATTTTTTTAAGTACAGCAACATGGAACTGCACAATAAGCTACACACTACAAAACATCATGCAAATAACTACAGAACAAATAAGTCAAAACTATTACAAAACAAAAACAAAACCCCGCATACACACAAGCAAAATAAGGAAAATAGGAGACATTAAATGCCACAAAAACCATTTCATAATTTAATGTCAGGGAAATTGATTGTTTTAAATTTATCTCATACGAGAAATTGTTGCTGTTCAAATAAAAAAAATCCTTAGCGGACATACCAAAAGTAAATGATTTCATAATCAATTTTGTCACCTGTTCAGGAGGATTAAATTGAAAGGTACGTGTGTGTATTTAAAGCTATATCAAATCTCTCTCGTGTAATCCAGTAGACACTTCTAGCACACATATGAAACAGTTGAAGCACGATTTCATGCTTCCGCTTCCGGATAAAGGAAGTAATGACAATGAGCGTATTTGAACTCTTTGAACGTTACAGGAAAGGCACGAACTTTTTACCGTACGGATAATACTTGCTGAAGGGAAATCTTAATATTTTGCCAATGCCGAACTAATTTTAAAAGAAAACTTGTTATGTAACTCTCAGATATATCCAACAGGTTATGGAAGCATTTGTTAACGGTGTACAGGGTTAACCAGAATCGATAGGATTTGGGGTATTTATGGTAAAAGATAACATATCAATTCTATTCGCATGTTTTCTTCATTACATTTTGTCGTAGTTTTTCAATCGTGGATGAAAAATGTTCAAAATATTTTGTTGCGCTCTGAACAGTTTTCACGAAGATTTTAATGGACCTTGTTATGTTTTCAAGATGTGACATAAAACTTGCACTTTATTAAATAGAATGGATAATTTTTGCATTGAAATCGTTATTTTTTCTGATTTCAATAGGTTCGTGAAAATTCTTGCGAAAAACTGTATAGGATACAAAAAAATATTTTGGAAATCATTCATCCTAAACGAGATCCAAACGCGGAAACAAAATGAGGTAATTGAAAACCTAATTTTCTACTGAATTTCTGGCGAAAAAGTAGGCCCTGCTGTTGGTATTGTTGTATGATCACTCCTTATACCCGAAAACCAGAAAATCTCATCGAATTTTGTCCACCCTGTACTTGTCTATCAGATAAAAACAAGTTTCTTCTAATTAGTTTATTTCTGGATACCACGAGTAAATCAGACTTTATAGCCAAAATAATTTAAATGATGCCGGGAGTCATCATATTGCTTTGAAATGTAGACTCCCCGGTGGCAAAATTAATTAATTAAGCCAAGTTCAAATGTAGCATTATTTAAATTATTTATGTTCTTGTCTGTTTACACAGGTAATATACAAACGCTTTAATGGTTTTTAAATAACAGTTAGAAAGATGACTTGCCTAGGCATAATCTTCAGTGAAACGTAATCAATCTTCATTAAACATAATTATCCGTACTTTTTATACTAAAAAAATTAACAAAATATTAAAATTCCCTAAAGCAACTTACAACTACAATCGTGATAAGTCAAATATTTTTCCATATTCCCGAAATTGTACAAACAAATCAAACAGCTGGTTTTCAAATGGGTAGCCCGGTGGGAAATAAAATAAATCTCACACATACGAAATATGCGTGAGGTCTGGCTTTAGATGAATTATTCAAGTCGGTTACCGTTCAGTTTTTAAATTAAGTTCTGGTTCCTCTGACACGTCAAGTGAAAATATGATATTTCGCGTGCCACCAGATCTGTTGAACATTTGGGCAAATACCACAATAGATAGGCACTGATCGGAGTGATCTGATCTTACTCACTTATGCGACAACAGGGCAGGCTCATTATAATATAACTCGCATGTTCAAATTATAAATGAACAGTTTAATCTCAAACTTATTCGTTATATGTGTCATTCTTTTACAAATCGCACGGATTTCATGAAAAAAAAACTTGACATTTTAGATTCGTCTAAAATTTTTTTTACAGCTTCTATACGTAAAATTAATTGACACGTATTTCAGGATTTTGCTTGAAGTTTTGGTATTTTGTTGGATTTTCTCCAATCGTCTCATACATGAAATTTATTATCTCCAGTTGTACTGATCGGATAGACGTCATTTTTTTACAGTTTACGTGTTGTTACGTTAGCTTTCTAAAATAATAAAAAAAAATTTTAATGTCAACATATCAAAAATAATAACAATTTAATTGTTTAAATAATTGTTAGATGCTGTTGCCCCAGGTTTAGTTAATTTTAAAAATACCACTTCATTCTTCATCATATTCCTTAGAAAACGGAATCGGTGAAAAAGTGGTATCTCTATTAGATCAAAAGTTATTAAATATTTTCGAGCGCTTGTCAGGCGGCGCGCTCCGCGCACCTCAGAGGTCTCAGGTATTTGCACCTATTTTATATTAATGAATGTTTACCGTATTGCGTAATAGTTTGAAAATATTTGTTGATAACATTACTGTATAAAAATTAATATAAATAATGAAAAGACCATTATAGTTACTTCCCGGTTACTAAATTAATATTGAATATCACGACGTGAGAAAATAAAAGTAAGAAACTAAATTTAAACACTTTGATTTATTAGCTTCTGAGTAGTATACAATATGTTTTTTTTTGCACAAAGTATACATTTTATTTCATAATTTTAACTTCAATTGATATCAACCCTGGTTGATAGAATCAATTACTGCAGATACTGCCACTTTGTCTTCTTCAAAAGATACACCGGGACTTTCAAGAGAACGTTTCCAGTTAACGTCATTACTTTCCAAAGCGTCAAAATCAGAATCATTAATTTCCTCCTTCTAAAAACAATGTAATTTTTACATACATCAGTTAACCTGAAGCTTAACAATTTATTTTATAATTTTAGGATATTTTAGACCTTATCTCATATAATGAATGAAATTTTATTAAAGAAATTTGCCTTGAAAATATTACTTACAGTTGATTCGAACTTCTTTTTCGCGATTCTTGCGTAATTGAAACAATTTAACACGGCAAGTATTACAGATTTTTCGCTGAAGGAACGCGCTAGAAAATATTTAATAACTTTTGACCTCATAGAGATACCACTTTTGCACCGATGCCATTTTCTAAGGAACATGATGAAGAATAAAGTAGTATTTTTTAAAATTAACTAAACCTGGGGCAACAGCATCTAACAATTATTTAAACAATTACATTGTTATTATTTTTGATATGTTGACATTGAAAAAAAATTTTTTTATGCTTTTAGAAAGCTAACGTAACAACACGTAAACTGTAAAAAAAATGATATTGATCCGATCAGTACAACTGGAGATAATAAATTTCATGTATGAGACGATTGGAGAAAATCCAGCAAAATACCAAAACTTCATAAATGGATATTTTCGGAAAAAAATTTTTTTAAGCAAAATCCTGAAATACGTGTCAATTAATTTTACGTATAGAAGCTGTAAAAAAAAATTTCAGACGAATCTAAAATGTCAAGTATTTTTTAGTGTGCGGTTTGTAAAAGAATGACCCATATATTTTATAAATGAAATTTACTTTTTTTAACTTATTTGTGGCCTATAAAGATACTATGCAAGTTAGGCAAATGTCAATTGGTAAACGAATGAAAAGGGACTAGTATGTCTAGGTTTTCTTTAAAAATGATAAACTTTCTTAGAGTTTAGTACTAAAATTTTAATCATAATTCAATGAGTGAATATACAGGGTGGTTAGAACCACACCTTCGATAATTTTAGTATCAATAGAAAATGGGAAAATAATATGAGTTTCTCAATAAATCTATGTCGAAAACCCAACCGTTTCAAAAAATACAGAGCGATGAAGTTACATATTTTTTTTTATTTTTTTTTATCTTCTGAATTAAATGAAATATTTTATTGAAATTTGGTGAGTACATGTTCCTCTATAAGTACCATATTTAATTATTATTTTCATTTTCCTACTTCAACCTGCGGCGTAACCACAGGGGTGTGATTCTATCTTAAAAGAGAAGGTACGCCAATGATCAGATTTATTTTTTTTATTTTCGAAATCTACAATCAATTTACGAGTAAAAAGTCCTCTTTTAATATTTCTATAAAACGTACCTTTTTACAGGTAAACTTTATTTAGAATTCCTTGCAAATTGATCATGTTTACGTGTGCTCTCCTATGTTATTCTTAGTTGACTTTGGTCAAATAATAACGAAATAACATTTTACCTGTTGATATCAAGTTGGAGTTTATACAAATCATTTTTTTTACGATATTAATTACTTCCTAAGGTATATATTTGTGAAAAAAAAATTTGAAAAATTTTATAGCATTTCTGGACGAATCTCGACGAATTATGACGATACACAAAATTTCAGACAAAAAAATATTTTGTCTGTGTGTCTGTCTGTCTGTCTGTGTGGTTCGCGATAGCAGCTACAGTTTTTGAGAGAAAACTTTCAAATTTGGTACACACATTTTAGAGGTCAAGGAAGAGATTGAGTTCATTGATGAGCAAAATCGGTTCTTAAAATTTGAACTGTCAAAAAAAAAAATTAGTGACATTTTTGAAACGTCAATTTGAAATGTCAATTTTTTTTGACATTTCAAATTTTTAAAAAACTAGTGACATTCCACCAATGTGCCTTTTGTGAAACGTCAATTTGAAATGTCAAAAAAAATATATTAATAACATTCCAGCAATGTGCCTTTTTTGAAACGTCAAAAATTACTTTTTCAAAAAAAAAATATTAGTGACATTCCACCCATGTGACTTTTTTGAAACGTCAAAAATTACTTTTATTACAAACTCCACCACACATCGAGTTTTTTTGAAACGTCAAAATATGACTCTTTTGAAACGTCAAAAAATGTAACTTTTTTAAAACGTCAAAACTTTTATTATAAACTCCACCACACGTCGAGTTTTACTACGGTGAGGAAGTTCTGATCCCCAAATAATTGGCAGCGGTTTTTTATAATTATTATTCACAAAGAATGAATATGCATTTCATATACGGATTTTGTGATGGTAGTGCTCAAGCAGTAGCTGAGGAATATCATAGGCATTGTCCAGAGAGAAGACGTCCATTAAGACAGGTTTTTATTGATGTACTTTGACGATTTCGTTTATTTGGTTTACAAAATCATGAAGATAATAGAAATTAAAACGGAAGAATCAAAATAAATGAAAATAGATATCCTCAGAGCATTTAATGACAATGATAGGCTAAGTTCTTGCAGGGCATCACAGCAAGGTGTCAAAATCATAGCAATCATAGAAAAAACTCTCCATTTACAACCCCTTCAATATTTGCACTCCGGTGACATAGAAAAACAGTTGAATTTCTGTCGGTGGCTACTAAATTCTGTGGAGGTAACTCCCGAATTTCATCATAAAATATTATAAACTAATAAAGCTTCATTTACTAAGAGGGGAGTTGTTAATTATCATAATTTGCATTTTTGGGAAAATCTCCACGAAATCCGGTATCGCTCATTTTAACAATAATTTAGTGTCAGTGTTTGGTTAGGAGTCATAGACGACGCTCTCTGTGATCATCATTTCTTGCCACCTAGGCTGATTTTTTCCATGATTTTCTCAGAAATAATATGGTAGATATACTCGGCAATGTAAACATTGACATCCGCAATGACAGTTGGATGCAATTGGACGAGGGCTCCAGCACATTTTGGAGTAGTTCGCGAATGGCTCAATGAAAATTACCCGAAGCCGTTAGATAGGCAGATTACGCTCCAGATATTACACCTTTAGATTTTTATGTGTGGGGTTATTTGAAAGACAAAGTGTATTCCGAGCCAGTTGAAAGAAGCGAGGAGTTTATTGTGAAAATTCAATTGGCATGCAATGGGATGAGCGAAAGTGGATATCTGGCGCTGTGAATACTGCATAATTCGAGGATGTCAGATGTGTATCCAAGTGACTGATGGGCATTTTGAGCCGCTCCTCTAATGATTTAAGTTTTCTTTTGTAAAAATTTTATGTTTAGTAATGCTTTTTTAAATTTTATTTGTCTGAAAGACGTACTTGTCTTGTTCTAATCAATTTGCAAGGAATTCTAAATAAAGTTTAACTGTAAAATGGTACGTTTTACAGAAAAATTACTCGTAAATTGACTAGATTTCTAAAATAACAATCATCATTGGCGTACCCTTCTTTAAAAAAAAGAAGGAATCTCTACTCCCGTGGCGGCTATTGACAAACATGTACTCAAATTTCAATAAATGAAATACATTTAGTTCAGGATATAAAAAAAGAAAAATATGTAACTTCAACGCCCTGTATTTCTGCAACAGTTGAGTTTTCGACATAAGTTTATTAAGAAAAACTCACATTATTTTCACATTTTCTATTGATTCTCAAATTTTCGGAGGTACAATTCGAACCACCTTGTATGTAACAAACTACTAGATATAGTACCGAATGAAATTTTGTATAAAGATTCAATCGAATTTCAACGGTAATTAAAAATAAATTAACAAAATATAATTAAAACTGATTAAAGGAAATCAGATATTCTTTAATAAAACAACGTAATGATAAAAAAAGAAACGTAATATACTGTACGAATTTTATACATTTTTTTTTGTATTGCCACAGAATCTCATATCAGTTAATGTCTGAAATGTATTAAAACTTTGCTTTTAACTCCTGAGGAAGTTTATGCTTAACAGAAACGCTGGCAAGCCAGAGTCTTTGTTTTTTTCTATCCGGTCTCAAAATAGGCCACTGAAAAAAAATAAATATAATTACCTATAAGTACATAAATATAAATTCACCGAAAATATACATAATAAAAAAAGTAATCGCTTCTCTCGCCCGATTTAAAATCTTCATTTCACAAAAAACTGTGAGACTAAAAAGATTAAAATTTCATTACCAGCACTACACCGTGTTAGTTATGCATCGCTGAACCTCTTTATCAAAACGTTTAAGTCTGTTTACCCATCGTTTAACACCATAGATGTGTTAAGAAGTTTGATAAATTTCCCACGCAGTTAAAAAACCCTTTGTTGCGTTTCACTGTAACAGATGACCAGATTATTTTAAATGTGTTTGATTATTGTAAGGAATTTGCAGATAATGTTATGGAAAATTAGGATAATTAGTAAAAATTGTGTCAAATATTTTGAATAGCACTATCAACCAAACTAGTCGTGCATCAATACCTATCAATTTATAGACAAAAATAATAAAATAATTATTGGGTATTACAAATAAAATATCAGATTTTTTAAAACTACGAATTGTTCTAAAGACCGTGTTAAAATAATTTAAGAATTGTCATGTACATAAGAGAAAAAT
Organism: Rhamnusium bicolor; assembly: GCA_029963845.1. NCBI lineage: Eukaryota > Metazoa > Arthropoda > Insecta > Coleoptera > Cerambycidae > Rhamnusium > Rhamnusium bicolor. Next base: position 194,891 of record JANEYF010005409.1, on the reverse strand, counting down.
TTCTGGATTTGATTTGAAAATGAAAGAAAAACATGCTAAAACTGGTATCGGGACTACACATTATCCAAAAGAATATAGTGAAAAATTATGTAAAATTTTACAAAAATTCATTAATAAACAAGTGTGGGTGGAAAATGCAAGATAACAGGAAATTTTTAAAGCAATAGAGCTGAAAGCCTCTACCACCTACAAAACAGCTTTATTCTCTTTCATTGTATTTCAAATAGAACCCAATTGCAGGCTCTTAGTATATTTCTGGGCCATTTTGTAATTTTGTCGCACTATTTTAATAATAATATCCGAAATATCCATTTTCTCCGAAGGATTTAAAGGAAGTATTGTATATCATATATACCAAAGAAAAGTTTATTTCGCCAAAAGTAATATATATTTGAAAGAAACCATGACAAAACGGTAAGTTCGTTACAAACTATTTAAGGTAAATTGTTTTCATTATAAATTCACATAGTTAGGGATTAAACAAAACTGGCCTAACAAGAACACATACGAGTATAATATATATATATCAGATAATAAAATACGTAGGTGAAAGTGCAAGGCCTTATACTTGCATTTTAGACAGTTTTATAGAAGGATTACAGTTTCTGACCTTCTAATATTCGACTGTTACGCAACTTTTTGGTGTAATACATGCAAGCGCTTAATGATACGCAGTCTATTCTTACGACAAATTGTTCTAACAATCAGATGAGATACAAAATTAATTTGGAAACAAGAGAAATGTGTTTATTATTAATATCCATACAGATTCAGTAGTTAACGGTGTTACAGTTGCTACCCAATCTAACGAGAATCATCGCGATTTCCAGACCCACGAGAAATATTTTTTTATCAATTAATAATTTCAGTAGGTTATGTAATGTTATAGTTGACGGTTAATAAGTTACTTAAGCTATGAATTTGTGTTTTCACGTATAACAATCTTTTATAAAAATGTCTGATGAATTGGTAATAAAACAAATTTCGATGTGCATCATCCTGTGGATATGTTTTCAAAGACCACAATAAAACATCTCTCAGGTGGTTACATAACAAAGGTCAAACACTCGAAATTAGAAACTAATTTACCAAATTCTCAATTAATAATATGTCATCGGGTTATTATAAGAAGGCCCCCTCACTGAATGTAACGTCTTAAAGAACATATGATTTGACACGACATAAAGACTTAGGAATCAATTTTAACAACAGTTTACAAATAAAACTGAATGGCAGTTACAGCCAAACAAACACGACATTTGACTCAGACTTTAAAAATGAAAGTACCCATGCATAATGAGGTTCCTTAAGAAATTAATATTTGTTTTAGTTTAATGATTGTCAACTACGACTTTACAAAGGTTGATCAAAAATTAGGCAAAAGGCAGAAAACAGAAAATTAAGAAACAAAATATTGAAAAATTGAAAAAAACATTAATTTGAAAATTCTTTAAATAAATTTCTAATGACCAACTTATAAAAGCTGCATCTAGCATAACTGGTTTATCTTAAAGCGTGCATTGGATATTATACTAACAAACAGTGAACATCAGATACAAAGGCAAACAAATCAATTTTTTTTTACTTAGCTTGAATACAGAGAATTACAACTGAAATAGATAGACAGACGAACAATTTTGGCTTACTTTTTTCTCTACTGATTTAAATGATTAACCTCGTAAGACTCCCAGAGAAACAGGAGTTGTTTTTTTTTACTAAATTCAAAACATCATGTGCATCCTGTTGCACACTTTAATACAATGTATGCAAGCCCAATATCTCGTCAACTTCTTTTTTTGTATCATCCCATTACCTATTTTATTGTAAAAGATATATATATTTTTTTAAAGTATTGTCTTTTGATCAATATTGAACTGGACCATGGAGATGAGGTAACAAATAGAGCATTAATTTTAGTTTTTTGACAATGCCTGTCCAAATAAGCATTGAACAAGTAGTTATGTAGGGCAACAGATTTAACTGAAGATGACAGGAGTGAAACATATCCAATTTGTCTAAAACCACAAGTTCATAGATATAGACAAGTAATACAGCAATATCGACCTACAGGTCAGATTTGGTTAGGTAGCCGTCGGTTTTCGGGTAATAATAAGAGATTTATTGTGTTTGAAACCTTAAGGAATTAGTTTCAGACTGCAACTACTACAAACAAACGTCTCCAAGAAGTGCGTATGGTACATGTAAGTGACAACATGGTCCGCAGAAGTTAATTTGAGGGTAAGAGGACCAGCTTCTGGGCCAATATTACTTAGACAGCTTCGCATTTTTCGCTTAACTTTTCACAACTGCATGGAAATTGGAATAATTGTGACTGGACTTGGGTCTTATTCACGGATGAATCGCAATTCTGCATAATCAGCTGATGGACATCAGTATGGATCTAGGTAGAACCCTAGGAAAATACATTTAGCGCATGTTTATCGAAGTAGAAAGCTTTGGAAGCGGTTCAGTGGTAGTGTTGAAAGAAATTTCTTTAGAAGCTCGCACCGAATTTTGCCAAGGAATTCTCCCAACGCAGATCGATATATTCAAAATATTCTTGAAGAATATGCGGCTCCATTCGCACATTTTGTCGGTAAAGATTTTTTGTTGTTGGAAGACAATGCACGGCCAATCTGACATTGTTACTCATTATCTAACTCAAGGCGATATAGAACGCTTCCTGTGGCCGGCTAGAGATCCAGATATTGCACACCTTTAGGAAGAGCTAGTGATGACGTTTATAAAAATTTTGATTAGTTAGCAACTGCTTTCAGTGAGGAGTGGTCCAATATTCCTCAAGTTAAGTAGCGAATGTAATCAAACACCAAACTTGATAAAAACTTTAGATGATTCCCTTTTTTTCAGGGTCAGTGGAATTTTAATATTAATCAATGTGTGCCAGGCACACTGAAGTAATTGAACTTACACAATTATTATTAATGATTTCACATTTCAAATCAATGTGATTTTATTAGGTAGACAACACACATATTCCAGCCTTTGGTTTGTGTCGCATCAATCATAATAACTTGATCTTCCCGTCCGGACGTTACAATGTCACAAATGCAAAAGAAAAAATCATTTCTCGGTAAATATTGTACAAATAAATATTACATTTAATGAGGTGCAATTAAGATTTCAGTTTATACGAGCCGGAGAAATACGCAGCATAATATTATCATAATTATTATAAATCTAGATACATTTGTTAATGCTTTTTTATCAGACCTGTACAATTCCGGTTTACTGGTAAGATGTTGAGATTAGATACCGATTTAACGCAGTATCTTGTTAATTTACGGATTCATTTGCTGCCAATAAATTTGTGTATTTTGTTAGTTAACATTTCCATTATAAGCTACCTTCAAGCTACGCAATTTAATATGTTGCAAATATCCAACCATAAATCTAACTGGCTTCGTATGTAACGATTACGAAATTTTGTAACATATTTTTTTCTCTATAAATTACTTTTGACTTATGCCAATAAATATTATTATTTACTTGTCATGAATCTCCGGAGGTGATATAAACTCTTGTAATATACTATATAACGGACTGAAACTTGTTTCTTACCGATGCATTCTGTTTGTACTTTCGCCACTTTTCTCTAACACAGTTTTAAATTATCAAAGTATAAACTACTAGTTTTGCTGTGGTAACCCAAAGAACATAATCTTTATATAGTTAAAAGTGTTTTTATATAATTACAGCCCATTTTACAACTATTTAATTGTATTTCACAACTATTTTGCTACTTCACTACTTTTCGTGTACACTCAATTTCGTAATATGGATATAAACAGTAGAAGGTGTGAATGAAACCTTATTCAAGTGCAAAAAAAATTGGTTTGACTACTACTCATAATCTCATTAATTTGTCACTATGATATTATACTGTCTCAGTGAAATTTTAAATTATTTTACTGTATTTAAAACTATCATCACCATTTCACACCCTTTTGCTGCATTTGGGACTATTTTATATACTACAAGAATTTCATAATATTTCTAACAATTTTATAACAATATATATAATCATTTCTCATTTCATTCAAGTTTTTTTGAAAATAAATTGGTATTATGATAAAAATCATGAAATTCCCTCAATAAAATTATCAGTTCTCTTTAACGGTAGAGCGGTAAGAGATACAACATCGGTTAAGTTGAGTCAAAGCTGCAAAATTTGGCGGTCAGGAATATGCTGTTGAGAAACTGAAAATATCTCTTGCTATTCTTGAACTTTTTGAACAAAAGTAAAATTTCTAATTTTTGTTTTTATTTTTTCCTGGCATTATTTAAGAGATATTGAAAAAACTAAAAAAAACACTCATTGGTGTTTTTTATCCTTCACAAGTTTTTTATAAGTCGTTTCGTCTTTTCGCGACCATCATCAAGTAAGTTATTTTAAATATGGACCTGTATTTTTAATTGCATTTTTTTGTAGCATTTGAACATCAGACTTCATTGATATATTAAACTTTTATGTTTCTAAACGTTTCGTAATTGTAAACCATCATCATGGAAAAAATCACAATTTTTGTTAGACAAGATATATTTATCATTATTGTTGTTGTTCTTCGTTAAAAATTATTTGATCGCCAAATTTTACAACTTTGCATCAATTTAAACGATACTATATCTCTTAGTGTTTCAGAGATTCTTGTAATGAGAAGCGAATTTGTTACAGCCTGTATAAACTCTTATTGAGGTAGTTTCTATCATCTTTGTTTGGTCATAGTTACTGACTATTTTGTCACAGTACTGACTATTAAAACTTGTTTAAATAACACCATTTTAGGATAAACAATGTGAACTATCGAATGCTGACTTCTGTCTATGTCTATAAAAATGAAAAAATTGTTATATTTTGAACAAGCAGAAGACAATTTTTTTGTGTAACATTAATAAATTCGCATTTAAAAAACATTAATTTATATTAGTAACTATTTTACAAAGCCTATAAAGGAAAAGTATGAATTGGTTCGACGTTTTTATTAAGGTAAAGAAGATGTCAACAGAAAGTGTACATAGGATAATGGTGAATAGAGGATAGTAGGGTGCATCCATATTGGACATTGTAACTCTCAAATATTACAGGGAGTTTTTTAACTACTGGTCATAACTTTTCTGCTTCGTGTATAAAAAAAAGTGGATGGAATTCTTCCTTTTTTTAAATTCTGACAGATTTTAAAGATTCTAAGAATCATATCTTCTAAAGTAACAACTAATTAACTATCGTAGTGGATTAATACAAGTCTAAGTAAAGACAATGTGCAAACAAGAGAATCATGTATGAAACTTTACAACATACATACATATGTATGTACAGAGTGGGCAAATTTTGATGTTTGTATAGAGTAGCTCGGTAACTGTAAGAGATACAAAAAAAATGGAAGACACATTTTCTATCTCTTTTTTTTGAGACAAATTCACTGGCGAAAACAAAAAATTTGCTATCGTCTTTTGTTTTTCGACTTTTGGACACATGTCAATATCTTGGCTGTTTGTAAAGTTATGAAAAAAACAACTTTTACATTCTTCAGGCACTTTTTTCTGTATAATACAGTATCGTCGAGAAAATTTGAAAAAGGTGCAATTATGGCATAAAGTTGTATTTTTTAAATGGGAATCATAGTTGGCAATGGTTTAGTTAAAAAGAAAATTGTTTTCTCTTTTAAACCATATACCATATGTAGAGTCGCTTTTGATGTGTAAGTATTTAATAGAGAGAATAATCTTTTAGTAGATTACTTTTTTGCGTTTTTTTATATTTATTCCAAGTAGGCGTGTGTCATCTATAACAAACAGTGTTTATCCGTTTGTCAGTAAATTGTATATTAATAATTTTGTTTCCGTCATAATTATACCCTATTTAATCGTAAAAGTGAAGATGTTACGAAAATTACGAGAAATATGATATGCTAGAATGCTTTATTCAAAGTAATAACAATTGTGATATGGCAACCGACATATATTTCAATCGCTATCCAGAAAGAAGACAACCTAATAAAGCTATTTTTAAGAGGTTAAAGGAAAATCTCAATAATTGTGGGTCCATCAACAAGATGCTGAAGAAACTTCTATAGCTGTAATTGGAATGGCGGTTGTAAATCCTTCAATTTCAAATCGTCAAATTCAAGCTGATTCTGGGATTTCAAGACGTCGAGTTTTGGGTATTTGAGGACACACAAAATCAGGCCTTATACAATAAGGAAATAACATCACCTGCAACCAAATGATCCTCTTGACGATTGGAGTTTTGCATATGGTATCGTCAAAAAAATCAACAGGATCCGTTCTTCTCTAGACATGTAGTTTGGACAGATGAAGCCTACATTAGCAGTGCAGGAATTTTCAACAGGTATAACGAGCACTATTGGTCTGATATGAACCCTCACCGTATCGTTGACGTGCGATATCAGGGACGCTTTGGTTTTAGTGTTTGGTGTGCTCTACGTGGCAATTGTGTTTTAACGTATCAAATATATCAAGAAAACCTTAATGCCCAACGATACTACGAAATCTTAAACCAGAAAATTATTGAGGAATTTATGGACAATCTACCCTTAATTAAGGCAAGAAATCAGTTCTTCCAACAAGATGGTGTACCACATCATATCAGGACCATTTCAGAATTATTAAATACCAATATCGGAATTAACTGAATGGGAAGTAACGGACCAGTGAGATGGCCACCACGATCACCTGACTTAACGCCAATAGATTTTTCTTTTGGGGCCACATTAAGGAAAAATTATACAAGAAAACCAGTACCGGCATAAATGAAATCAGACAAAATTTTATAGACTGTGAATTCCATTTCAAATCTTCATATATTTAAGTGTAATCTATGTATCGAACATAACGAACATCAGTTTGAATATTTACTTTAATTTGAATTTTTATTTTGTACTTGTAATGTATTATAAAATTAGATATATATATATATATATATATATATATATATATATATATATATATATATATATATATATATATATATATATATATATATATATATATATATATATATATATATATATATGATTTTTTTGGTCTTGGCTTGTTGAAGGACCCACAATTAATAAGATTTTATTTTACCCTCTTAAAAATAGCTTTATTAGGTTGCCTTCTTTCTGGGTGGCGATTGAAATATATTTCGGATGCAATATCACAATTGTTATTACTTTGCATAAAGCATTCTAACATATCATATTTCTCGTAATTTTCGTAAGACATCTTTACTATTACCATTAAATGAGGTGTAATTATGACGGAATCAAAATTATTAATATGTAATTTACTGGCAAACGGATAAACACTAGATAACACACGCCTTCTTGGCATAAATATAAAAAAACGCAAAAATTCACCTACTAAAAGATTATTTTCGCTCTTAAATACTTACACATCAAAATCGACCACACATATGATATATCGTTTTAACTAAACCATAGCCAACTATGATTCCCATTTAAAAAAATACAACTTTATGCCATAACTCGAAATTGCACCTTTTTTTAAATTTTCTCGACGCCACTGTATTATACGGAAAAAGTACCTGAAGAATGTAAAAGTTGTTTTTTCATAACTTTACAAACAACCAAGATATTGACATGTGTCTAAGTCGAAAAATCGAAATTTTGTTTATAACTCGAAAACAAAAGACGATAGCAAATTTTTGTTTTTGTCAGTGAATTTGAAAGATCGAGAATGTGTCTTCCATTTTTTTGTATCTCCTAGGGCCAGTTGTACAAATGTGGTTCAGCCAAAGCTCAGGTGAACTTAGTTTAAAATCCAAGGATACCATTGTTGAAACAATCGTAACCTTGGATTTAAAATCAAGTTCAACTGAGCTTTGGCTGAACTGCATTGGTACAACTGGCCCTTACAGTTACCGAGTTAACCCATACAAACATCGAAATTTGCCCACCCTGTACATTTAAAAATATCGTTATTAAGTGCGTCAATATTTTCAATATAACCAGTTCCTCAATAGGGAACCTCACGCAATCAAACTGAAACTTATCAAATAAATCAATAATTACCAAACAGAAGCTACAAATTCCTTACAATATCAGATGCTTTTTTGCTTTAACCCGACTCGTTATAAACTTGAGCGGGCCCCGACAACAAGAATCTTGCGAGTGATCGGTTCGGCAGCAGATTGAAGTGAGCCTAAATAAAGAACCTGCCTTGTATATCTAACATAATATCAGAACGTGTCGAAAAATCCGGCTGTAATAAATCTGCGCTCTTTAATCGCTTCGGCGCATCGTCGAAATCGAAGTTCTATGGGCTGGCTTCATTTATTTGCGACGAGAGAAAAAAGATTAGAATACTATGTACTAGGCAGGGATATGATGTACGTAAATACCACAGCAAGTTAAATTTTCTTCGTTCTTTAACATTTGAGGTTCGAATTAATTTTACAACATAAATAGGCACACAAATTAATTAGATATCGTTAGTAACGTCATTTTTACGCTCAAATAAAAATGACAGCAAACAGTTGTACCCAAGAAAGTCGATTATTAAAATTCTTATTTGATAAGTTCTTTAGTGGGAAAGTTCCATATGCTTGAAAACGGGTTTTTCAGTTCTGTGGAGCGGTGTTTGTAATTAACGGCTACAGATTACACTCAATATCAAATCATATTTAAAAACACTTGAAAAGCCGAAATTATCATCTCCCTTCACAGATAAACAAATCCAACCCGAAATCACGACTGCCGTGTCTTGATGCATCATCGATGTAAAAACATTAAATTAAATTAATTCATGACTAAGACGGTCCCAATCTGGGACTTAAGTTCTAAGCTCAGTCTACCGCTGAGGGTGAGAGTGCATATGTGAATGCGGGTGCTGGGGGTGGCCATAACCCTGGTGAGGAGGTGGTAGAGGACTAGGGCAAGCCTGCGAGTAGCCACCGTGCTGTGGCGACCCCCCCAGCCCCAGGTGACTCTGTTCTAGGTGCGAGTAGTGACCCTGGCCCGCGAGAGAGTGCGGGTGTGCGTGTGTATGCGGTGAACCGTACACCATTTGTCTTACTTTAGAATCCTCGTCACTGATGTTATAGGTTAGCTCGGTCTCCTCGAAGCCGGTCGCCGACATACGCTGATCACCGCCTGCGGAACCAGCTGGAGGGTCTGGAGAGTTTAGGCAGGTCTGGATGAGAGCTTTCCCTGTAGAGAGACCAACAACTGTTAAAGAGACAATAGCGTTTTGTTTTTGGACTAGTCGTTTGATTCTGATATTACTTTACAAGATTGAAAAAACTAGTTACTATTTACTGTTATAATTGACCAGTACATACAGGGTCAAGAAACAGATGTGGTCTGTTGTCAACGTCCACTGTAAGCGCAAGGAATAAAAAACAAATTTCTGTTGTAGCTGTCAATTATTTTAACAACAAAAACATCAAATGGCTGCTAATGTTGATTATCACTCTGTGGGAGCAGTTGTGCTGCAATGCAATTTGAAATTTTTCCAATAAACGTGATAAATAATTCCAATTGACGAAACACTACTGCGACTTTCTGATAGCGAAGCAGCTTTTTGAGTTTTACTTAGATCACAGAAAATTTTGGTTGCTGTCATCTGTTATCACTGGAAGAAATTGAATTTTGTAAATACAAAATCCTTTTGGAGGCAATCAAATATATATTAGTCGTGAAGACGTATTTTGGACAGCATTTTTTAATATTTATATGAGTAATACCAGCAAATTTTTTCTGACAATTGTTGCATCTCCTGAATATAAATGAAGAACGTATGAATAATATGGTTGTATGGATACAAAACTACTTATTACAGTTATTGTTACTTAAATATGTTTTTTTATTCCTTTTGCTTATTTAATAGTAGACGCTGTCGGACCTTGCATAATGTTAATAATTTCGCCAAAATTTCTTCAAAATCAGAAGCAAACAGCGGATATTATTAGCATTATTTACCTTATTTGACATATATTAGATGTGCTATAACAGTTTGGTGTTTGAGTTATCTCATACGGCAATTTCTGGCATCTAAATTTTAAAAATGCATTGCATTTGTTCAAGGTCAGTTGTACAAACGCGGTTTAACTTTGACCTCTGTTTACAATCCTTGGTTACAAATCTGTACCTGAGGGCCATAATGGGTTAAGTCCCAAAACTAAGTATTTAGCAAAGATGATTTCGTTTGGACTTAATTTCTGCGAAATTAAGCATTTAGCTATCTCCGCTCCCCTCATACTAAGGCCTTATTGGACTTTAATGGATGGTGGAGCTTTCAATAACAAGTAACTTAAACTAATAATCTCATTTTGAGAAATTTGGACTTAACCCGTTATGGCTCTCCGGTACAGAAATGTTTTCACACTTTTAACTACGGATTTTAAGTCAAATTCAATGTTAAACTCACCCTAATAAATGGCGATACACTTATGAAAAACAACAATACTATACTTAAATTTGTTTAAAAAACCCATAACATTTGATAAAAAAGTAATAAAATAAAACTATTTTGTGATATTTTAGTTGATTTATAAAATGTAGAATGTTCAGTATAAGTAAATAATCCTAAGTGAAATCATTTAACAATATTTAAAAATCTGTGTACCCTGAAGATACCAATTTTTGACAGAAACTTGATTCTTTTCTATTGAAATTAATCTGCGTTTCAATTATTATTTAAAAAAATATATGGTGTATTGTTATAGGGAAATATGCAGATGTCAAATAAGGTCAACCTGTCATCTAATCTTGAATCTTTAAAAAGTTAAAATGTACTTGCCTGCCTCGCTGGTGATCATCGGTTGTAGTTTTCTGGTTGCGAAGGTGTACACGTGGCCGGTCTCAGATGCTACCAGGAGCATTACTTGGGTCCCGGTCAACGTCGAGAGCTCATACGCCTGCAACAAAAGCCATTTTATAGCCTCAACTCGAGCTCGTCACATAAATTACATACATAATACAATGTTTCAATTAAGTATTAGTAACTTAATACGCTACGATAATAAAACCCATCGCATAGCCATCACTCGGACTGAACCATCTTCCTCTCTTTTGTCATATCTTTATTTACAGGCGCATAATGAACACTTTATGAGATTATGCAAATCGAATCATTTTTTATTATGGTTGCCTAATGCGTTTTATGTTTCTACTATTATTATAAACAGATAAACAACAACTATTAGTTTCTAGTGATATTACTTCTTACGTTAAAAAAGATATAAATTGTCAGTATCCGGTAGGATTTCCTGTTAAAATCTGTTTCCATAAACAAAAGCCTGATGATAAAATTTAAAACGATATTCTAGTAACTGTTTACGGCGTTTTACACCTGCCATAAAGGGACAAAACTAAACAAATTTTTATTTTCCTCAATTGTAGAGTCATCGAGAGCGTTTGAAGTTCCTTTAGAAGTTCGCCAGAAGCGCCACAAGGTTCAATCATAGAGCCGCTATAATTTGTATTGTTTATTAATTACTCTGGTAAAAGATATTTACTATAAAATATTCCCTGCAATATAAATAAATTGAATATGGTGTAAAATGTACATGGTACACGACTAACAAGTTATAAACGTAAAAAATTAAAATTTATACCAGCAAAAATAATAATACTGTTTACGGCTTTTTACACCTACCATGAAGGAACAAAAACAAACACATTCATACCAAAACCTCATTTTATTTTCCTGAATTCTTCAGTCATCGACAGCATTTAGAGGTCGCCGTGAGGTTCATCATGTGTTCCACAAGGCCCAGTCATAAAGCCGTTATAATTTATATTGTTTATTTATTACTCTAGTAAACAATGTTTACTGTAAATCATTCACTGGAATATAAATAAATTGAATATGGTGTACATGGTACACGACTAACTAGTTATAACCGTAAAAAATAACCATTTTTACCAGAAAAAATAACAAAATAGTCTTGATCTATACCATGTATTTATACTGACATATCACATTAGATGAGACGTTTTTCTCCTTTTCACATATTGCTAAATCATTTGATCTCATAATGAAACTTTGGGTTTTTAATAATTCAGTGGTCGAGCGGTTTGAACCTTTGATTCTCACCCCGAGTCCCTGTTTAGATTCCAGATTAAGGAGCAGGGATTGTTTGCGGAAGCAAAATATTACACCCATCTGTATATTATCTTAAGGCTATAAGTGGTTGCATTACTTGTGATGTTCTTAATTTGTTTAGCACATACAGCTCATTTTAGAGTATAAGTTATCATTAGTCAGTTATTCATGTTTCATCTGCTCCAAACTAGATTATGCTAATGTGACATGGAATTATCTTTATTAAAAATAGATAGATAAAACCGAATTTATCTAAAGATAAGTTTTTAAATCAATCATGTAATTGCAAATAAACCATCGATTACAAATGTAAATATGTGCGAGTTCCTCTCATTCTTCTATTATTCTTCATATATTTACAAAAATATATTACATTTAAATAGCTAGGTATGAACTCAACTAATTGTATAAATCATTAGCTTTTCTCATATGTACAATCATAATCAATAATCATGTCTATATCTCGTCTAGCAACTAACATAAAAGAGCGATCTACGATCTGCTTGTACAAAAATTAGGTTACATATTTCATGATTTAATACAAATTTGAGAAATCGGTTCATTATGTATGGGAACGGGTCATATTATTATTGCTCCTTTCACCAAAACGCATAGAGAAATGAATTGATTTAAATTCTGCAATTTGTCAGGTTACAAAATATCTACAAGTTTTAAAATATTAAAACCCACAGGTAATGAAATGATGGAAAAGCTGTTGTTTTATTGAAGTTGACATTTAATTTGCTGGTAAATAATTACCCTGAAGTAGCCTTTACCTTTTACTTCAAACACGTGTATTATTCTTTGTATTTTTATATTCAACATTACATTATATTAAAGTGTAAATAAACCCACCGATCTTATTCAAGTGAGGTTCTTATCTAACTCCTTTGACCAAACTGATTTTAGCATCAAGTAACGTAAATAATCATTGGGTTCATATGAAATTAATACAAAAAGAGTATATCATCCTTGACGTCCAGAGCTCCAAAGGAAAATAAACAGTAAGTGAACACTCAATCAATTCTTCGTCAATTTCCCACTCCAGCATTTCATGTAAACATATTCAGCTAAGTAATTAAAAAAATATTATTAGAGTATCATGAGGTAGGTATATGAACTTGATGAACAAAGAACATTTTAAAATGTATTTAAATACAATGTAGAGGTCCCATAGGCGATTCAATTTGTGTAAAACACCTGAACGTCGTCGTTGGTCACTTCTTAACAAGCTACGTTTTAGTACTTATATTAATAGTACTATTATTAATAGTATGTTATTAATACAATCGTGATAAGCATTTCAGGTAAGTCTACCTAATGCTTCAATTTTGTATTGTAAATTTTACAAATAGTCAGAAAAAGTAGACATTTACTTCGAATTTAGGTGAATTTTCAGGAAGATGTATACTTTAAGAGAACAGTTTTTTTAAAATCCGGAAAAATTTAAATAAATGTTTTTATGATTTAAAAAAAAAGTTGATTGCATATTTCTCCAAATATGAAATATTATTATTAAACATAGACAACTGCTTGTTTCAATTTCTGTTACAAGGTTTTATGCATTAGACGATTAGAATTTTAGATATGTTGTTTTAATTTAAACATTTTGAACAGCTCACCAGAATACCAGGCAATTGTCAAATAATTAATTACATGTAATTTTTCAATAAGAGTCATACTGCTGGACATCAATTACCTGTCGGAAATTGTCTTTGCGAATACTGGGCAATAAATTAGATATAGAGGGTGGGGCAATAGTGCGTCCGACTTCGATATCTCGAGTTCTATGATTGTTAGAAACTTGATTTAAAAACATAAATAAACTAGACAAAAAAGTCTATAACCGGAAATTATTTTCGAATATACAGGGTGAGCCAAGACAATTCTACAGGGCCAACTAAAAATTGTTTAAGTGGCCATGTATATCAGAACATTTTTGAAACTTCTTTGTGGCCTTCTTCCACTACTGTATTATTATTGACTCTCTCCCAACCACTTGGATGTAATAATTTTTTTTGTTGAAATTATACCATTTACACGTGTGTACTAAAAAAAAAATGGCTACAGTCACAATTCTCGATTTTAAGAAAAAATATGTTAGTACCAGTTATGAGATATCTGTGTGATGATACTCAGTCATTTTCACTTCCTAAAAGTATACAGGGTGGCCAAAAAGGATTTTTAAATTTAGAACTGTTTGAACTGAATTTTCTCAATTTTTTTCAAATATATGTGATGTAGAATTGAAAAAGGAACAATTTTTTTGTACATACATCCCTATGGCCATTTGTAACCATTTTCGATTTATTGAACAATAAAAATTAAAAATATGTTTTTTTTTGTAATTCCAGAAAAGATATGATGAAAAGTGCTCCACATGTTGCCCATTTTGACTGACACATTTCTATGCGTCATTGGAATGAGGTTTCTACAGTTCATAAAACTGCCGGAGTGATACTTCTAAAAGCATTTATTATCCTTTCCTTCAAATTTTGGATTGTTGCTGGTGTGATGTTTTTATAGGCATCATGTATCACGCGTATTATAATACCGTCTCTTGAATTATTTGAAAAAAACCTCATTTTCAATTTTTATTGCTGAATTTTGCAGTTATTGTTCAATAAATTGAAAATGGTCACAAATAGCCATAGGAATATACGTACAAAAAATTTTCGTTTTTCAATCCTACATCACATCATCCAAAAATATACAGCCCCCCTGACACTTGTACAGGGAAGTCCAAAATGTACTGACGGTTTTTGGTATGGAATAACTTTTTTATTTATTGCCAGATTTTGAATTTGTTCAAGGATTCTAATCAAGATAGAATGGAAGTTTTTATTATGGTTGCCTAATGCGTTTTATGCTTCTACTATTATTATAAACAAATAAACAACAACAATAGTTTCTAGTGATATTATCTCTTACGTTAAAACAGATATTAATTATTAGTATCCGGTAGGATTTCCTGTTAAAATATGGAATACCTTTTTTATTTCTGGCCAGATTTTGAATTCTAATCACGATGGCATGGAAGTTTGTTGGCAGTGCCCGATTGTTTATGTGGGTATTTTTACTTAAGAGCTCAAACCAAACATTGTAAATGAAATTAAAGCAATTCCACTCGAGATGCTGAGAAGTGATGGATAATTTTGTGCGACGGCTAGAACAAAGTGTGGCAGAAGAAGGTGGCCACTTGCGCGATTCAAAAATTTCAGAATTATAGATTGAGTTGTCTATAATTTTTTTTATGTTCAGCCAATAAAAATGTTCCACACCAAAAACCCCCCTGTATTTTGGACTTCCTGGTATTATAACGTTATAATCCAACGCAGATACTACATCCGATTATTGAGAATGAAATAGCAGATGGTGGAAGTCGATAGCGATTTGGAAAAATCTTCTACAAAATCAACTAAAACACAAAACCGAAGACAAAAAACTAGTACAAAGCAGGCATAGGGCAAGACGGACGAACAATTGTCTGAAAAACCTTATGGGCACGGATTTACTCCAAATCCATAGAATTTTCTCCAGGAAGTCATTTATGTTACTGCAAGTACCATTAATTTGAATGCAATATGATAGTCATTAGGAAATGATATTGTCTTCATATGCATAAGTTAGAGACGTATTTTATTCAGCTAGAAACAAATACTCCTTTTGTGTATGATTAATGTATCGAAATTGGTAACAACATTTTTGGCAAAGCAGCTGAAATGCCGTTGGACCTGTGAATTAATCGACACCGTTTTTGAAAATTGAGCATTATAACGTGGTCACCCTAATATGATTACTGACATCGATTACCCAACAGCTAAAACAGGTGTCAAAGAAATCATAATCAGAATCAAACTGGAAGAGAATGAGATCCACTGCTGACGATTTGAATTGAACCATTTTCTTTCAAGGGACGAGAAAGACCTATATGGCTACAAAGCGACCTTCATATACCAAGAAATATTGGTTACGAATAGATGTAATGATAATGTGTAATTTATTTTCGGTTTTGAACAATCCGAAGGAACATCTTTCTCACACTCATCAGAAATATTTTTTTGACGGAGTACATTCTAATTCTAAAATGAACATTTTTCAGTGTAGATTTTTTTATGTATCTAGGAACAAATGAATATGTAATCCTGTTAATTTACAGGATATATTTTCAACATTATTTGCAACTATCTCATTTTTTTAGTTTTATTAGTTACTATTAATATTCCATGATAATATTTTTTTAAATACACCTGTTATTATTAACATGCATCCGTAAACACTTAAGAAGCACCAAAACTATGGGATTTAAATTACCATACATTGCGATTATTTCCAGAATAATTATGCATATTATACTTTCTGATTTTTCAATGCGGCTTCATTGCGGATATTTTTAGAGTGTCAGGATTAAACATCACTATCATTAATAATGATTTTCAAATCGCATTGTAGTATATTCTATTGTATCTACAGATTGAACAGTAAAATGTATTACTTCAACTTTAATTAGAAACCTTTGAAGTTGTACAAATCACTATCTTAATTCTATTGGACGTGATCTCACCATCCATTAAAACCAAGTTCAATTGGTTTATTTCAATTTTTATAGCCGAAACAAAAACTGTAAACGCCATATTTAAAGTTATTTTTGACCGATCACAGGTTTCAATACCGTTTTTCATAGTATGAAAGTATGTAACATTAACTTGTTTGTAAAAGGGTTTATGTGCATTTTATGAGAGCCATCGCAAAGAAATCACTTGAACTGGCCACCTTCCTCTTTTGTCATATCTTTATTTACAAGCTCATAATAAATACTTTATGGGATTATGCAAATTACATATTTTTTTGCTATGGTTTATTAAAGCTTTTTACGCTTATTATACAACAAATGACAGGTAATAACTTAGATGCTTTATCATTTACAATAAATTAGAAAATATTAGGCCTGTGATAGTGGAAAATCTTTACTACTTCCTTAATACCCGGGAAAATTTTAAAATTATTTACGTATGTACTTTGCAAGACAACGGCTGACCTTGCACTTGAACCGAAATATTTTACAAAAAATATAAATAAAAATTTACTTGTATTAAATACATAAACTAATTTATTTTATTTATTGGGAAACATCATCCAAGAGCCAAATTATAAATTATAAGATTGAAGTTTACAGAAGGTTACAAAAGAAAAAAATTAAAAAACGCACAATTATACAAAGGAAGAAACACATGGTAAGTAAAATACATAAATAAAAAAAAAAAAAAGAAAAATGTATAAACAAACTACTTAGTAGATTTGTTCCAGCAGCAGTCTGAAACGGTTAGAAACTGTCCTCGACATGCGCAAAACGAAATTATCGTTCCAGCAGACAATAATCAGGGATTCTGACTACTAGCTCAGTGTTCGGCAAGTCAACTGATTAGACTCTAACAGATTTTAAACGGTTTGAAGAATTCGCAGATTCTGCACGGATTTTAGCCTGTTCCTGCACAGTTCAAATATAGCATTGCCTAGTTTGCATAAAGACAGAAATAGTTCGCTCCATCTTCTAATACTATTATTTTGGGAAATTTAAACACGTGTTCAAAATTATTGCAAAAACAGAGCTATAAGTTATGTTACTTATAAGCTTCAATCGATTGTCATGCGGATAACTGAGAAAGTGCGAAGAAGCAGGAGAAGCAAAAATTTCGTTCCAGCAGTATAAATTGCTAATTAACTCTCGACTAATTGATGTTCAGGCATTTGCAATCAAAAAAATTCATCAAATCGTTTGTGATTTTCTGCTGGAACAAACCTAGCATATCAGAGATTAATGTAAATATGTTTTAACAGCCTTTGCTGTGCAACTAAATGTGTCGATTCTATCCTGTAAATTGTTATAGTTATTACACAAGACATATAGTGGTAAACATTTTATCAAGTTTGTTTGAGGATAGACCAGTCAAATTAAGCAAAAATCAGGCCCATTTTCACCATAATTTCCAACCATTCCCGACTAATACCATTCGATTCAGTTTTTTTTTTTTTTTGAATTCTCATGGTCAATTTTGCCATAAGTTATATGAGCAAGAATTTAATTTATAAACAATTAAAGTTGTGAAAATGATGAAAATCAATGTTTCTAAATATTCAACTTCAAATGCTGCGAAAACGGCAACAGATAGAGAAAAAATGCTCAGAACATTTTTTATGTTTATTATTTTTCTACTGTGTGCTGGTCAGCTGTATACGCAACGCGCATGCGCGACTAACAGGCCCATTTTTCACGTAATGGCTGCCTGCGCAGACCATTTCAAAGTGGACTTGCTTCAAATCATTCAATTTTTTTTCTTTCAACAGTTTAAATTATAGATATATATATTTTCTTAATAAAAACATATTTATTTAATCATTAATGACATAATTATTCAAGGAAAATTGTTATTCAATGACAATATTTATTCAAGGCGGGGTTTTTTTACAACAGAAGAGCTAGGGTTCGTCTGAATCTTCTAATATACAATCTTCTTCGGCTTCCTCATCTGTATGTTCATCTTTTCGATTTGTTTGAATTTCATCAAATTCTTCTTCTTCCTCCTCAGTATAACTTTCTTGTAAAAGATATGTGAGCCCATAATGCATGCATGCGCGTTACTTGTACAGCTGACTGATATACAGCAGAAAAATAATAAATATTTATCTCATTGTAACGTCTTAACTATTCATCGTAGAGATATGCCGTCGCGGACTTTTTTGAAGGGAATTTAACGCTCTATAAAAAATGTTCTGAGCAATTTTTCTCTATCTGTTGCCGTTTTCGCAGCGTTTGAAGTTGAATATTCAGAAACATCGATTTTCATCATTTTCACAACTTTAATTGTTTATATATTAAATTCTTGCTCATATAACGTACGGCAAAATTGACCATGAGAATTCAAAAAACATACTGAGTCGAATGGTATTAGTTGGGAATGGTTGGAAATGATCGTTTTGAAAAACCCTTAATTTGACTGGTCTAGGAGTTGGAAGATAAAATGTATCATTAGAAGAAGACGAATAACAAACCTTCTGCAGTCCTGCAGGCTAAGTATTAAAAATATCTGAAGGAATGCATTCTGAGAGTTCCTGTTGGAGTATAAGTGCCATTATAGCAGACATTTTAATAATTTTCTATGTACATTTTCAATCCAATCATTATATTTTATATGTTGATATTTTTCTCCGAACTAAATTGGATAAAAATGTTCCGACAAAAAAATATCAACATATTGAACAGTGGTGGATACGAAACTTTCATTAAATATTATATTTTTTATACCCCAGGTACCAAATTAGACTTGCATAGTCAATGTTGCATTTTACAAATGAATTAAATACCATTGAGACAATTTAAGTGTCTATAAAGCCATATGAATTTCTTATGACAAAACCAAGGTTTTTAGGAAAACCATATAATATTTTCAGTGTATTTAGAAAATGATGATTTGTTATCAAAGCGACTCCTAAGTCGCAGAAGTATTCAAGACGTACAAGAATTGATCCATTTACGTAATAATTGATTTCAAGATCTGGCTCGGTGGAGTAGTTGGCTAGAGCACGCGATGTCTAGTGTGACTAGATAATCTTTCTATTGTAGCTGCGAGTTCGATTCCTGTCACAAGAACTGGAAATGTCGGTGGGAATGATTGTGTCCGCGTTTTCCATCAGTCTAAGCCTCGCCCATACAGCTTTAGTTTTGGATTAGGGGGTTGTCTAATTTCTATTACGATGATAGGAGACAACATTACATTTCGCCACATCTAAAGGCAAATTATAATTAGTACACCAGACTTGATTTTAAAGTTATATTGTAACTTTTGACAGCTATCTGATGTCTCTACACGCTAATATAGTTTCAAATCATCCGCATTGAGTAAGTAGTGTACATCCAGTGCATTCACAATGTCATTAATAAAGATAATAAATAAGAGAAGTCCCAGTACTGACCCTTGAGATACACCAAAATTTGCTGATATCTCGACTTATGACTTATGACCACGATATTCAACATATTGTTTTCTCTCACGAAGATATGATTTAAAAAATTTTATAACAAAAGTCATAAACGCTACATTATTAAGCTTGTTAAGACGAACACCGTGATCCAGCCTATTGAATGCATTCGAAAAATCGGTGTAGACCATATCTGCTTGGGTATTAGCACTGAGATGATGGGAAATTAAGTGGATTATACAACACAGGTTTGTATCCGTGATCTACCGTATACAAAGTCATGTTGACTTGGTATAATCTGAGAAATAAATTTTCGCAAGAACTTAACCCTAAATAATGGCCTAATAATGCCCTTTTGGATAGAGGCAAGTCAGATTAGATCATTTTGTTATGGTCTAGGATATATGTGGGAACTATTTGTGCAGACCGTTCAGAGATACATGAAAAATTATTTCAAAATTGATAAACCGATCGATGTTTGTAAATGTGAATATGACTTCTCTGTTATTTGAAGAAAATGTCTGCAATAGGTTAAATTTATCAGAATATTCGCTCCAATGACTAATTTTTGGGGAAATAGAAATAAAAACAAATTGGATGCCACCAGTCATGCGAGCTTTTTTTGAGAACAACAATTTGATACAGTTTTATTGGAGTTGGACTTTTGTAAATTGTGAGAAATAATAACATCTATTTTACAATTACATATTATATACATTATATAAGGACCATTTTATTTTGAATTAGTGATGCACATGGTAATCAGTTGAAAATTCTACTTTTTAAACCCATTTTTTGTGCTTAAAAATATAGCTAGAACAAAAATTAAAAAATGGATCTGTAGCATATTTTACCAAGTTTTCCTATATGCTATGAGTTTGCCTTTATCTATCTAGTTATTCAAATAAATAAGTAATATTCTTAAAAGTTTGGGATACCTACAACTAAATTATTTTCAACATAGATAGCCATGCATAAAACAATAATGATTTAAAATACCGATTGTTGATCTGTCAAATTAATTTTGTTTAGTCGATTTCGATTATTTTTATGTTTTGAGTACTACTTAAAGAGTTTTTTTGTATAAAAATACATAATGCCCGTGTATTCTGTAGAAGAACGTAATAATATATTAAGTGTATATTTTCTTTCCAATGGAAGTATAACTAAAGCCAAACGTTTATATCAAAGAAGATATCCACAGAGAAGATGCCCACATAAAGCTTATTTTAAATACTTAAAAAAAATAGAAGAACAAGTTCGTTGCATAACACCAAAAGAAATTATACTGCAAATGAAGAGGAACTAAATGTTATATTTTACTGAACATCCTTCAAAATCTGTTAGGCATGCAGTCCGAGATCTTGAGATGTCCTACGGATATATTCAAAATGTACTCAAGAAAGATACGTGTAAACCATATAAATTTAGTGTGGTTCAAAAATTGAATGATAACGATTACGAAAAGCGTATGAATTTGTGCAATGAAATATTAGCACGAATAGAACAAGATGGTTTCATTGCAAACATATTTTTCACAAACGAGGCAAAGTTTACTTTATCTGGATTATTTAATAGACGAAATGAACATTATTGGTCTACTGAAAATCCCAAACTAGCAAAGGAAATTCAGCGACAGGGTCGCCAGTCTATAGGGGTTTGGTGTAGATTATTGACCAATACAATTTTTGGGCCGATTTTTTACGAAGGTGGTTTAAATGGAAGAAGATATAAACAATTACTAGAAAATAAAATAGAAGACTTTATAGATGATCTTCCTTTACAAATTTCTACGCAGAGAATCTGGCAGCAAGACGGAGCACCATGTCACTCAACTAGGGAGGTAATTGAGTCTTTAAATCAGAAATATCAAAGTGGATAGGCAGAAGTGGCACTATACTATGGCCTCCACGAAGCTCAGATTTAACACCTCTCGACTTTTTTTATGGGGTACTCTTAAAAATAGGATACATAAAGATATACCTAATAATTTAGAAAAATTGAAACAAAAAATTGGTAAAATATGCTACAGATCCATTTTTTAATTTTTGTTCTAGCTATATTTTTAAGCAAAAAAAAAATGGTTTTAAAAAGTAGAATTTGTAACTGATCACCCTGTACTTGCATTAAACAGATATACTGACACAGCAAATTTTTTTCCATAAAATATGTTATGAATATTACGAGAACAAGGATGTCAAATTTTAGTCAATTACTTTTTGTCTCGATGTACATTCCTCAAAAATTATAGCTGACACTGTCCAACACAGACCTGTATAGGTAGTGTTAACTATTAGGTTTAATAAGTGTTAAATTAGCTATTAACTTTATACAGTGACTATAAGTAATTAAACTAAGTATATTTAGACACTTTTATGGAAAAAAGGCATAGCTAATACTTGACTTAAAAAGATGATTAAATGTTAGATGTACAATTTTAAAAACGAGGTACAATCAAAAATAATCGAAGCAAAAAATAAGTCTAATTTTATAATTGAACTGTGGTAACTCTAATTTATAATTCGGTTAGACTAATGTACCTATAACATGGCACTTTAGTGGCTCTTACAAAAAATGATATACCGCATTACCTACGTTGAAATGTAATGTTAGGTATATATAAAATTTAACTTTTTAGACAGATAATAGAACATGATTAACTCTTGTCTATTTTTTTTACTCGCGTATGGTTTTTTGTTGATATTTTTCCATTATAATAATGTACTCGTGCCGGCGCAGGCGTCTATAATTATAATTTTATTGCCTTAACAATATTGGGATCATTAGTACATGATGATACGCAATTTTTAGGTCTTTTGTATTTTTAGAGCTGGTATAATAATTTCCACGCATTCTTCAGTACAATATGCATACGGTCACTAATTATATATTACGAAAGGATTAAAGTTTACACTCTCTCCTTCCTATTTTTTAGTGTCTCGGATCATTTGATTATGTGACACCGTAATTTTATGTATATAGCGAGTCTAAATGGTTGAAATTCTGTGGAGTATATCCATTAATATTTATAATACAGAAAGAACTAAAAGCAGATTCTAAGGCTATTTTTAAATGAAAAAAATGAAAAAATTTTAAAAAATTATATCAGGCATTCATTTTGGGTTTTGAAAGTATAACTTCCTTACAGTGGACACAACAGATTTTAGTTTCCAAATTATGTGCATTTTTCCATCATGGAGCAAGTTGGAAATTTTATTTGTAATTTGTTTCGGATTAACTGTTGATGCCATAGATGTGGTTCGGACTCCACAATAACTCTTTACTCAACACAAAATCCTAGGATTTTCTGGGAGTTACTTCAGTGACTTGAGAGGCAGTTAAGAAAAAAAATTTTTAAGTAGTAAAAGTAAAAGGTAAAATTCAGTACACTTTAAATATTTTATTAGATCTTTTCTATTTAAAATTTTGCATGTACACACATAGGGTCATATCTATAATATAGATATCACTCCTAATTCTTTCTATGAAATAGTAATTTGGATCTGATAAGTACTTGTTAAAAATTTCACAAACTCTCGTAAAAAAAAATTTTCATTTTGTGACTTTTTTATTATCAAAAATGTATAGGTTGGGGTGAAAACATATTTCCATATTTCGCTGAATATTTCTTAAAAACAACTGAATCTTTAAACTTTAATGAAACGTTGGAGAGTAGGCACTGTAAGATTTCATTTATCGTAATACATACTGGTACAAAAACGTAATTATTTACTAAAATTGTGTGCAAATCCTGAATTTTAATGTCCCCATTTCACTAATTTCTCTTTTACATTTACATTTTTTACTGCAGAATTTCTCTGTTTTCCTTTTTGGTATCTTAATGGATTTAATGGTATAAATATTTTGTTGCTACTTACGGTCATACACGTACCTATAAGATTTATTATCTTAAAGTATACTGGGTGTCCAACAAGGTGATATACCATGGATTTCTCCCCAAAATATCAATAGTAAAAAAATACGTATTTCACTTATAACATTTTTAGTAGTTTTGAAACTGACGGAAAGAAAATAAAAATGTTGTAACTGTACAGAATACGGTACGTTATTCTAAAAATTAACTAACCTATATGATGATTTTAATCAGGATCAAGATGAACGTGCCCATTATATACGGTAAGACGTATTAAAGAGATATGTAGACTGTAGAGTTCCAAGTGATAACTCTAATTAAATCCAATGCGTTTGATAAATTATTGCATAAAAGCTTTTCAGCTCAGTTGTCCTTGAAATTTCCTTTAGCAACGCTGGTGTCCCACAAGGATCTTCTTTATCGACCAATTTGTTCATTCTTTATACAACTGACTTACTCTCTGCAGATGTAATTCTGTATCATTTCACAAATGAGAATTATTTTCATGCAAGTTCTTGTCAAAGACAAAGCAGTACAACTGAGATCGATGATCCTAAATGTTCACTTACCAACTTGATCAATTCGGACCAATACAACATGTTGAATACTTTCCAAAAATCAACCAAACATCACCATGTCATGTCAAACTGTATCTAGAAGTTTCTCGATATCTATACTCAGACTAACTATATTTAAGTACCATATTTGTCTTTACAAATAAATGTTATAGAAATATTTTATTTCGTTACTTAATATAGAGTCCCAACTTTCAGCCCCAAATCGGAAGAGCCCGCCACTGTGCAGTAAAATAATATTTTTCTACAACCGAGCGAAAAGTGCAACTTTGCACTTCCAAAAGAAAGCGCAAAGTTGCACTTTTTCGAGGAGCGAGCGTTTTTTTACTTTGTCGCTCGCCGAACGTCAAAATAAACGTTTAGTTACCATGGAAACCATAATAAAGAAACGTCTAGTGTATCTGCGACTTTTGACATAAAAGTAAGCATTGAGGGTATTTGACAGATGTCGACAATTTTGTGACCAGCGCGTGATTTTAATATCGTTCTCGTACAATAAAAATGTCTACGTGAAAATTCAATGGAAATCGATGAAATTAGTGAAATTTCGTGCACTCCGCCGGAATCATTTGTACAAAAACATATGTAGCGTAAATTGATACTCACATTTTGAAATCTAAACTGTCAAATTTGAGGTTATCGATAATTTTTACCAAACATTTTTATAAAAACAGCGGTTGTAGAGAAAATCCTGTGTATAATTTAAGCGCAAAGTGACATTGCCGCTCTTGCGAGATAGCGACTACTCGCTCAGAGCGACAATATATCACATTGGGCTCTTAATACACAAATAGCTATTGTGCAAATATTGTTGCTCATCTTAGACTTGAAGTAATGGGTGAAGAAGGTAATGGAATACTGGTATAAGTACAAGATTATTAAGGAAGTAAAATTTTGATTATACACTAGCTAATATCTATTAAAAGATATAATTACATTTCATATCTTTACTATACGTTCATTATTATCTACCTGACAAATTAACTATATAATAATACAGTACAAATTATTCACAGATAACAAAGTTGGTGATTTAATCATGCCATAAAATTTCTTCGAGGAAGAAATTGTATTTTATGTTTGAATGAATATATACAAATGTATATACATGACAACATTTATATTTACAAGCTAGACAAATTGATTTGCATACGAAGAAAAATTATCAGGTAATATCCATAATCTGCTGTCAGTGGGATACGAACAAAAATTTATCTAGGTACTAAATATGATTAAT
This sequence comes from Rhamnusium bicolor, assembly GCA_029963845.1. Classification (NCBI taxonomy): domain Eukaryota; kingdom Metazoa; phylum Arthropoda; class Insecta; order Coleoptera; family Cerambycidae; genus Rhamnusium; species Rhamnusium bicolor. The sequence goes on along the minus strand of JANEYF010005409.1, from coordinate 169,138 downwards.
AAGTTTAAGAGGTGCATAATATATCATCAAAAATTTATGTTTATGTACCGCGGTACAAAAATTTCAGTATTCATTACTGTTTTTCATATGGAGATATTACTATGCAACAATGCAATTTTTCGTGTAGAAATATTAAGTACGTACTAAATTACCAAATAGAAATTAATAACTATATAATGTAGACTTTGACGACCGTTAATTAATAAGGATTATTTCTAGGGTATTTATCTCTGGAGGAATTACATTCCTGAGCGATGCTGGCCTTTCTCTACGATATCATCGGCGGGCGAATGAGTACAGAGGGTGTGGTGTTGAACCATTACAGCGCAGAAAGGCGACACCACCAGAAACCAACACACAGCACAATTATACCTGAGAAATTGTTTTTTATGATACAAGTGATACAAGTTATGTTTCAATTTAAAAAAAAATTAAACTAGCAATTTCTAATTCATGTTTAATATTGTAATTCCGGGATAAAATGAGATTTTTTCCAAAAAACTCTAGACACGAGTAAACATTATTCTTATTGTCCAACATTCTGATTAATTATTATTAATTAAAGTCTCATTGAATTACATTTTTTGTACTACGATACAAATAATTTATTTTTAAAATATTCAAACGTGTTTTCTTTTGTACCTGGCGTACCACCCATTTAAAAGTTAATGAATAAATAATTATTCAGCAACACAAAGGTGATACAGATAATAAACATATGTTTCATTTGGATTAACCAATCATTTCTGAATCTAATGTTTTCAGAATGTACTCGATAATTTGTTAAAATCCACAGTGTTTAATATAAAAAAAGATTTCCAGTGTTTTTTGTACAAATGTATAATTAAACAATTTAAAATAATTCCAGTTTGTATTCATTGCTCACGTGTATAATCGGCTCAGCAAGTTGCGAAGGCATTGGCCAATCTGTAGAATGACTCGACAAGACTATACATATTTCGGTTTAATCCCACACTGTTATATGAGTACTATGAGGCAACTCCTTTTTAGCATATTATCTAGAGGTTCCGCCACATATCTCCGGATGTAATATACGTTTTGTCGAGCCATTTGTATGTCGGTGAATGTTTCAAATATGAATTGTCGCAGTTAGTTACAAATTTACTAGACAATGTTTATGTAATGTATCTATAATTGCACTGAAACTAAAAATAGATTTTTTTTAGACTGAGTATAAAAAAACTCCGATTCTGCCATCAGTACACATCAAGCATACCTCGGGCTGGGGCTTATTTATGTAAACCTGTAATATCTATCATTTTGCTGTAAATGGAACAAAACTCTTTCTATTTTTCGGGCAAAATTTTCATAAAGTATGTCATCTCATGGTGTCGTCGGCAGAGAAGTACCTATGGGGTAAAGCTGCCCAGGATGCATATACAATAACAGCACGCCCGCTACGCAACTGGGGCGAGCTGAAGGCGGAATTAGTAAAGGCACCTATCTTACGTGAATATACTCTGTAACAGCACTTAGCCTAGAAGATTCCTATTGGAAAAATTACAAACAGGCGCGAGTTTTCCCCTGTTTTATGTGTTGTAAAAGTTTTGCTTAACCAATTTAGCCTTACCACAACATCGAAGTCATTGTACAATTTCAGTCTAATAATTCTATTATTTATCTCTGAACAAACCTAACCCGCGTGCTGTTTCAAGTATGTTCACATAGCACAGGTGCCTTTACTGATGGCAAATAATTTGATGGCAAATAAATGTTACTATGGGTTACAGATATATTAGAGTCGCAGTCATAATACAACCACAAAAAAGTCCTTATACTGAAAAGGATGTCGTGTTTGTAATAAAAATAAGAATCTGATAAAGATGCGTGATAATATCTGTTAACACCAACACCCCAAAAATGTGACCCGAATATAACATCAGAAGAAAGTAGCAGATTGGTAATGCAGCATGATGGAAAGGCATTCAAATGGGGTATTTAATTATGGAGAAATAAAGATATTTAGCAGCAGAAGCTGGCAGAACATAAGATACACGATTGTGGCGCTACGGATAAAATATTGCTCTAATATTTACATGCTGTATCATTTTACTTACTAGGTACGAAAAATTTTTTTGGTAAAAATTATTTTTCTTTTCATGAAATAACATTTATATTACACAGAAAGCTAATATCAAGAACTATTTCATATATTTAAATTTTTCATTCTTATATACGACTGTCCTTGATATAATTTATGAATAAACTTATAATCTACCTTGTGAATATAGTTATAAAAGTGATTTCACTTAATGTAATAAAATTATTTATTACAGTTTTGAGATTTAATAAAAACAGCCTAGGTATAATTATCTAAACGCAATTAAAGTCATCATTAATAACAAACAAATGTAGTAGCTTATGATACTCAAAACTGGAAAGGACATTTCTGGCTATCGATTCAAAAAAGTTTATATTTATTAGATTTGATATAAATCTACATTTGTATTAAGTTACACAATTTCCGAATATATTATGACAAGACTATTATGAGATACATTAGAAACACAATTAATCAATAAAACTAGCACATTAAATACAAATTATTTGATTATAACCGGCTTCATTACACTAAATATGCAATTAACAAATTATGCACACATATATAAAAGAGAAGTAATTAGTAAAAAGATATAATGCGAAAGTCAAATAAAGGATGTAATATTTTCAGTTAGAATCATACTTGATTATTGAAAATGTAGTATAAAGTATAGACATATAGTGTGCGTTGGAAATGAACCAATCTATAACTTGAAAAATAAATTAGATTTTAAACAGAAGTAAATGTCCTGTATCAGGAGACACAATGCGTAAAATTCCTTAAAGCCAAATTAACCTTTCATAAGCAGCCACCATGATTTAAAAATCTTAAATAGTAATTTTCCCTCGTAATACGAGTATAAGAAGTGAACGCTCTTAAATGGTAATGTTACAGTCAACACATCAACAACCAATTTTTTTAAATTACGATTGCGTTTACCTCAAAATTTACTTCAATCAAACTAACTTAGTCAAGAAGTAGCAGAATAATACCATAAATTCAGAAAAGACAATATTGGAATAAACGAAATTAATTGTAGACTGTAAAGTATATTGGTCAAAACAGACGATCAATTCAAATTAGGTTTAAAGAACATGTCTACAAAGCTAAAATGAGAAGCTGTAGACGTACAGAAAAGTATACACTTGTACATACATTTTTTCAATTGAATGCTTTTATCAATTCTTTTAATACTATTGTTCTAATTATTATTAAATGAGAACGTTACCAAACTCGTTTAGTGAAAGTTATAAGAGGATATTGTCAGATTATCCGTACTTCCTTTATTAATTAAATCTTTGACTTTTGACTAATAATGTTGAATGAATTCAAATTCATAGCAGCAATAGTTAACGTTTCATATCTATAATTAAATGCAGAACATATTCGTGTAGCATTGACATTTTGAATTATGTGTTGGTGTAATGCAAATGCAATAATATCTTGTAGATGATTTATCGGAAAGAGAACAACGAATACTTCTATTCATTATAACATACAGGTTCAATATGATATCCAGTTTTCTATTATACGAGGTAAACTCAAAAAATACAGATGAAATTTTTAGTCAGCATTTCATAGAAAATATTTAAAAAGCACCGTAGAAACTTGGACCATTAGAGCAGTTCAAACCATTAAATAAACTCAAACAATAAACAACTGATACAATATGAACATGGCTTTACGAGTGTTTGTTTTTGAAAATATGAGTTTTGGAAGAAACTCTCCGTCACATATTGGAAGAAAATAATTTTAACTCGTGTTAAAAATATACAAGTTCGAAATATTATTTATTAGTGGATTCGCAAAACAAATTGTTAAAATTGGGTCATAGATAATTCCATAACCCACATTTTTTCTATAATCACAGTACTAATACATCAAGGGTAGGGTAAAAAAAAAATGTCAACTAACCTATATATTATAATATATTTGATTTGTAAATCGAATGAAACCTTATTTATAAAAATTTTCGGCTAAAATTTGCCTTAACTGCTTTGTGAATCTAGTAGGTTGTCATGATCAAAAACTATTAGTTTAATAATACAGCTTAATAATATAACCTTGTCTTGTAAAACTAATTTATCATTTATTAACGAACCATTATAGTAGGATTTAATATAATATGCCAGACACCCAACGATTTTTTTTGTTCCAAATTAGGTAATCATTATGCATAATCAGCGGTAACGCTTAACGAATACTAAAGTTTGGTACTGATTTATATAATAGAATTATTGATTTTGTTAATTTTTTTAAATATTTAAATATATATCGGAAAATGTACAGCGTGGTTATTTTATCTGTATGACATTTCTATCTGATCTTTTATTTTTAAAGTTATTAATACGAACCAAAAACAAAATTACATAATCCGTTATAAGCTTTTTTTGTCATCAGAAAAACAAAAGTAAGAAGTCAAACATATTTCTTGAACACTAAATTGACGGAATACTATTGTAAAAATAATAATCAACTTGAATGAAATTACAATAAATATAGTTTAAAAAAACTAAAAAACACGCTTTTAAAGCACATCAAACTAAAAAGTGAAAAATAATTATTAATATAAACTGAAAACAATAATGAACGAAAAATACTAGTATTATTGTGAAAAAAGCGTGGGTTGCTCGATATACGAAAAATATGGCACAAAGCGCCTCACGCTTTTTTCACAATAATACTAGTATTTTTTGTTCATTATTGTTTTCAGTTTATATTAATAATTATTTTTCACTTTTTGGTTTGAGGTGCTTTAAAAGCGTGTTTTTTAGTTTTTTTAAACTATATTAATTTTTCACTTTTTTAGTTTGATGTGCTATGAAAGCGTGTTTTGTAGTTTTTTTAAACTATATTTATATTGCTTATTGACGCTGATATTATAACATATTACGATCCAACTGATATTTCTGAAAAAAAAAATATTTTTTTATTTCAGCCATGGGATTTGAACTCACGCCCGAGGAGTCCGTCGTTTTGCGTCGACTAAGACTTGCCCGCTCGGCCAACGACCGAAATGAGAATCACGGAATATACTTACAATATTAAGCCTCTTGCTCTCACGCAGAGGATACGTGAGGAAAGGACTGGCGATCCTGATCAGGATAATGATATAAACTTATCAAATTATTGTATTGTTACCGGTTCTTCGTAAGTGTACAAAGTTTCAATTAAATCTGTCCGTTTAAAGTGGGTCAAAATCGAGTCCAAAGAGTCGGTTACAAACAAACAAACAAACAAACAAACATACAGATGAAGCTAATAAAAGCGTGTTAAAAAGCACAACTCTTCGCCACACTGACGTACCTAATTAATTATTATCTGTTTATGTGTCAAAAAGTAGTATCATTTTGTTTCCACGGCACTATATCGTGGAATAAATATTTTACATTTTTGCAAATAAATCGGAAACTATTGGATCAAAGTTTAAAGTGTGCTACATTACTGAAATCAGAATGAAATATGCCATTCAACCAATTAAAAATATACAGGGTGTTTCATTTAAAAACACAAGTTATGTATATATCTTTTTCTATTGACAGTCTCTAGTTTTTCTGATGACAAAAAAAAACTTAATAACGGTCCCTATAATTTGGTTTTTGATTCATATTAAGAACTTTAAAAATGAAAGTTATATCAGATCGAAATTTTATCTAGATAAAATGACCACACTGTACATGTAAAACAATCTACAAAGTACTGTTGTCCCAGATTTTCTATCATGAGTAAATCTTCTCGAATAGAAAATAAATAAGACTTCATGTAAAATCAGACACCAATGAACTGATATATTAATATCTATCAATATACATTTGATTTATTTTTGTAGTAGGTATTGTATAATCTCTTAATAATGACAAAATGTAACACATACACTCATAAGAATATTACAACATTTTTAAAAAACATACAAAAATATCTATGCTTTTTAAAAATTTTGACATTTGTGACTTTTTTTTTATTTACCTGATTAAAATAAAAGGCTGACATTCCATGAAAAATGCTATTGAAGTAAATTTTAGTTTCGTCTAAATATTCAACAAATATCCACCATATAGGGCCTAATGTAATAATATAAACAAACCTCTTTCGGCAAATTAAAATAATTTTATGGTATAAGCCATGAATATTTAAAGCAAATAAATTAAATAGAATGAATAATAACCTTAAAAAAATGTGTGTCATACCTTCACAAATATTTATACCTACACATTTAATATTATTACAGGTAAATATGAGTTGGAGAGATATAGCTATACATTATTTATAAACAATACTAGTCCAGCCAGAAAGAAGGCCAGCGCGGAAAGAAAGAGCACTGCCGATAATTCGCCAGTTTTCTGCGAAACCACTAGGAATATAAAGGAAGTATATCTTCCAATGAGTAGGTGTGGATGCACACGATCACAAGTAAATCATAGTTTAAAAAATTAAGAAAACACGCTTTAATAGCAAACCGAACTAAAAAGTAAAAAATAAGAATGAAGTAATTGATAAAAAAATTCATTTTATTGTAAAAAGCGTGGGGTACTTGATATCAATTGTTATAAATACTTTATTGGTAGCTATTAATAAAAGTAGAGTTATCATAAAAATATAGTAAAAAGCACCCTACGCTTTTTACAATAAAATGATTATTTTTCTCAATCACTTGATTCTTATTTTTTACTTTTTAGTTCGGTTTTTTTAGTTTTTTAAACTAGAATTTATTTTTTATATTTTTTAGTCATGAAACGAAAACAAATGAGAATTTTTGTCGAAATTTTTTAATTAAAATGTTTTTCAAAATTTATTAATTTGAATTTATTTCGGATTTTTTTTTATTTTCTTTTTCAAATTATTTTATTGCTATTGTTGAATTGCTGTATATTTTGACAAAACGAAAGAATTAAATGCTTTCAAACAAAAAACATTCTTATCGTAAATTGGTAACTAGTTCATCTTGTATATCAAGTATAGTATGAGTTACGGTATTCAATTAGTGGTTAACTTTCTGCCAACTTATCATGGATGCGATATGTTGGCGAATGCGCCGATCACACAACTTTGACATCCGCTTAGAAAAAAATTTTGTAAGAGAAATGCATCGATACGCATTCAAATTATTGTATTGTCATAGGTCCTTAATACGTGTGTAAATTTTCAATTTAATCAGACGTCTTAAAGTTGGCGAAAATTACGTTGAGAGATTTCGTTATTTTGGCGAATGCGCCGATCACACAACTTTGACATCCGTTTAAAAATTTTTTTAGAGAAATGCGTGGATACGCATTCAAATTATTCTATTGTCATCGGTCCTTAATACGTGTGCAAATTTTCAAATTATTCAGACGTCTTGAAGTTGGTGAAAATTACATTGAAATATTCCGTTACATAGATACATACAGGTGAAGCTAATATAAGACGTGTTAAAAATTCCCATGCACTAACTCATGTATTTCATTTACGCTTCATTGTGAATGGAATGCACAGGGCAAATTCTTTCCGCGGGCCTTCTTTCCCTGGTCAGACAGTAAATGACAATTGATAAACTGGTCCAGTTCAAATTTACTTATGGTAACAATTAACTGCCCCAAGACGCTGATGACTATGAAATACTATGAAATACATTTCACTTTAGTAAGTACAGAGATCGACCGATACCGAGCTAAATATAAAATAATAATAATAATAATAATAATAATAATAATAATGATTTCAAAGGGTAAAATAAAGCCACAAGACCTGGCTAGAATGGACGCGGTCATCGATGAGGAAATTCCAGAAGATGTAGACATCTGGCAAATCAACTGTGCCGTGTACAACGCCGCGAAGCAACTCGTCCCCCGTGAGAGGTCAACCAATCACGGGATCGAGAAAGCCAAGCGGCGTGTACAGAAAATCGAAGGCAAGATACAGTCGGCCAGACAACACGCTTCTCGGATCCAGAGTGTGGTGGAATATAAGACGACTGGTAGAGTTTTTACTCCCAGGATCCGGCGCATAGCTGCCGGATTAAGACGTCAACACCATACTCTAAATCTGACAGTGATGCTTACCATCAAGCAGCACTGTCTAGATAGGATCCGAGCGCTCATGGCGATAAAGAAAACATTGAAGAGGCGGGTGAGGAGTATGGAACAAAACAATTTGTTCCGTACGAACCCTTCCCGCCTCTTTCAAGAGCCACAGCGTGTTGTCGAGAATCCGCCGACTGTAGAAGATGTCGAAACCTTCTGGAAGGGAATCTACGAAACGCCGCGTCCATTCAATAGCGACACTCCATCAATTGCACACTTCGAGGCTCTGTGTCACAGACATCTTGAAGAGCCAGAAGAAGTGTGCCCGGCAATAAGTACGGAGGAAGTCCAACAAGCACTTGTTGGTACCAAGAACTTCGCTGCCCCGGGCCCAGACGGCATTAACAACTGGTGGTGGAAGAAATTTCCTTCCACTCACCGCCGTCTGGCGCGAGTTTTCAACTCATGGTTGAACGAGGGGCAGCAGATTCCGGACTGGTTCGTCGAGGGACGTACTGTGCTTATCCCCAAAAAGGGGGATCTTTCCGACCCGAGGAATTATAGGCCGATCACCTGCCTTAACTCCTGCTACAAGATATTTACACGTATCTTGTATGCTAGGACGCTGAGGTCTGTTGATCCGGTCTTCCAGCAGATACACGAACAGCGTGGTGCCAAGAAGGGCATGGCAGGTTGCAAGGACAGCCTGCTGATAGACCGCTGTATTACACAGGATTCTGTGCAATACAAGCGGAATCTATCGATGGCCTGGATTGATTACCGCAAGGCATTTGATACAACATCGCATGAGCTGTTGTTGTACTTGCTCGAATGTCTTGCGGTACCAGCACCACTAGTGAGATGCATAGAACAGCTGCTACCGCTCTGGAAGACCCGCTTCACCATAACATCAGGTGCACAGCGGGTCACGACAGGGCAGGTGGCATTTAGGAGAGGAGTTTTCCAGGGTGACTCCCTGAGTCCTCTCCTCTTCTGCATCTCACTGCTGCCGTTGTCTGTTGGGCTCCGCCAAACCCGCGGATATCAATGCGGGCCACCCAGCGACCGGAGGCATAAGGTCACCCATCTATTTTATATGGATGACCTTAAACTTTATGCCTCCGGAGAGCGCGAACTACAAAACGCTCTTAGGGTGGTCGAAGAATATACGCGGGCAATTGGTATGGAGTTCGGGTTGGACAAATGTGCAGTCGTCCACCTCAAGAGAGGACGATGCGGGGAATTCTCTGAAGATGCGCAGCTCGCAGACGGAAGCATCCTAAGACATCTGGATGCCGGAGAGACCTATACATATCTGGGTGTGCAACAAAGGCACATCCAGGATGTATCACAAATAAAAGATTCTCTCCGCGGCAAGTACAGACACCGCCTCCGAAAGATTTGGTCTTCCGAACTTTCGGGGAAGAACAAGGTGTCTGCAACTAATATGCTTGCCGTTCCGATTCTGCTCTACTCCTTCGGAGTAGTAAAGTGGAGGGTAGATGAGCTGCGCCAATTAGACAGAGATACCCGCAAGATGATGAATATTCACAGAAGTATTCATCCTACATCGTCCGTTCCTCGTGTGTACCTCCCACGTCAACGGGGGGGCCGAGGACTCTTGAGCCTGGAGTGTACGCATGGCAGAGTAGTACTGAGTATGGCATGTAACATACTCAGGAGCTCAGATCCCCTCTTGCGGTTCGTAAAACATCACGAAACTGTAGGAGTGGGAGCAGGATTGTTCAAGGCAGCAAAAAGAGCCGCAGATGAACTCGGTCTCGCATTTGACATCAGGCGAGGAGGCCGGCGAGGTGCTGATGTTGAGTCAGTCACCGAACTTCAGCCAAATCGCCTGAAAGCCCGAATTAGAGCTGCCGAACAGGAAAATCTGTTTCGGCAGCACGTCGATAAACCCCAGCATGGTGTCTTCTATAAGAACATAGAAACACTGGGTTTATCGACCAGGCTGACCTTCGCCTTTCTAAGGTCAGCAGGGCTTAAGTCGGAGACCGAGGGATTCATTATGGCCTGCCAAGATGGTGTTATCAACACCTTGGTCTACCGTAGCCGCGTGTGGCGTGTAGAGGTTCCTGATATCAACTGCAGGACCTGCCATCAGGCGCCGGAATCGCTCATGCACTTACTTTCTGCATGTCCCATATATGCGATTTCGGCCTACATCCACCGACATAACGCGGCTTTACGAGTGCTATACTACCATCTAAGGCACTCGTACGGGGTAGACCAGACACCAGTGCTGCCTTACGTCCCCGGAGATATTGAGTCCGTTGTCGAGAACGAGAAATGCCGGATTTACTGGAACTACTCGTTCCCGACTGTCAGGCTAATCCAAGCCAATAAGCCTGACATAGTCCTCCTCGACCATCAACTCAAGGTGATGTATGTTATCGAGTTCTCGGCACCTGCTGAGAAAAACATCACCTTGAAGGAGGAGGAGAAACGGACCAAATATCGCGATCTCCGGTACGAGCTCCAAGTGCTGTACCCAGGCTACTCGGTCAAAATGGTCGTCCTTATTATCGGTGTACTCGGAGGGATAAAGCCTACGCTGCTCTCGGAACTGAAGATCATACCGGCCTGCCAAAAACCAGCCGAGTGGCTGGCAGGTCAAATGCAGAAGGCGGTCATTCTGGGTTCTCTCCGTCTGCTTAGGGCACGATTCTGGTATCTACAGTCACTAACCCTGCGGGATGCGGGGAGTGGCTGTAGTTGATGCGCCGGCGCGACTCCCGTGAGGCGTCGGAGGCCACGGGAGGACTGACCGGCATCGGGAAACCGGGAAAAAAAAAAAAAAATTATTTCAAAGGGTAAATATCTAATACGTGCCTGATTTCGACTCTTAATTTAGATGAAAACTTCTAATAAACACATTATTTAATTAAGATATGCTCATTTAAATTAATATACATGAACATGCAAATAATAAACCACTTTATAGCTTCTGACTTAATTTTATCGACTTCATCTCGTAGCACATAAAGATGTGCAATAAATTTCTTAAGCCGATAATTTTTAAGTAGGTATTATACTTTACAGCAAGGTATTTAACGAGTTAATTAAAATGGAAAAAAACTTGCTAATACAAGCGAAACATTTGATAGAAATAAAAATGTTAATACCAATCGCTTAGTACTATGTTAGTTTCGGTAATTATCCAAACAAACAAAAAACATAATGGGCTTATTTTAAAACAAATTATTTATTATAAATTTGCATCCGGTGATACCAAAAATGGTGTGACCTCCATAAAGTGAAGCTTAGGTTTGATAGATACGTTCTCACACATCAAAAATATGCTCCATTGTCCCAATTTTTTATATAAATTCCATTTCCCTTTTCAAATGTTTCAGAGTTTTCTAAATCTGGCGTATATAAAAGATATACAAAACAAAACCAACTGACTATTAAAATTTTTAGTTCGTTATCATCTCGTAAACGACATTGGAATGAAGCATTTTCAAATATTTTACATAGACATATAATTTAGTTTAAGTAATAGCGTGCAAAATCGACGATGAAAGATTACCGTCTGCCAATCAAAGAGACCACATGAGTACCATAATTTTTCTCTCTTTTGAAATTTTTGGTATGGCGGCCGGATACGGAGGAGGGGGAACTTTTTTTTAATCGAATGGTTACGGATATTTGTCCGCATGAGTAGTTAGCATATGTAGTCCACACACCCCAATTACGCTGGTAGACAAAACTTCCGGTAGGCGCGCGGTAACCGGAAATTGAAACGAACCATAGCGCAAACTGTTTTAGTGTGTACAGTACTGTACTATAGTGGCAGACATTTCTATAGGTAGGTTTTTGGAGAATTTGCCAAAGTGGCGAAACATTGATCAAAATTTGAAATGTTGATAAAGTTATAATTAAAAAAACGTCTGCCCAGCCGAATTATGGTTCACAAGGCACTAAAAAATCCTAACCTTGGCTGGCAGACATTTTTGTCAAATTTACCTCCCCCCCAAACCACCCTTCAAAGGGTTAAAAATATGTTTTCAGTTTTTCGTGTCTGTACGTTTTTTCATAAATATTTAAAAACGTCCTTCGGATATGTTTACAGTAAAAAATACGAAACATTTTAGCTTTTTCAGCCCCTGCAAGGGTGGTTGGGGGGGGAGGTTAAATTTCGCAAAAATGTCTGCCAGCCAAGGTTAGGCTTTTTTAGTACCTTGTGAACCATAAGCAGGTTGGGCAGACGTTTTTTTTAATTTTAACTATTTCTTATCAACATTTCAAATTTTGATCCATTTTTCAATACTTTGGTGACAAATTGCTCGGAAGCCGACCGATAGAAATGTCTGCCACTACATTACAGTACACATCAAAACAAACATTTTGCGCTATGACCGGTAACTAAAAACTTTTTTTTCAATTTCCGGTTACCGCGTGCCGCCAACCAGGATTTTGTTTGCCAGCGTAATTGAGGTATGTGGAGTACATAACTAAGTGCCTATGCGAATAAATATCGGTAACCATTCGATTAAAATAAATGTTCTCCCCTCCCCCACAGTATTCGGCCGTCATACCAAAAATTTCAAAAGAGAAAAAGTATGGTACTCATATGGTCAATTTGATTACCGACTGGCAGACGGTAACCTTCCATCGTCGAATTTGCACGCTATAGCTTAGCTAATTCTTCTAACTCAATATTTTATATCTATTGATTTTGACTGTAACAAAAGTACAAAAAAATTCATGGAGAATAAATAAAAGTCTCATTTAGCATTCTTTTTTTTATTGCATATTCTGAGAGTTTGCACTTTTTAGCAAGTGTGTACAAAATTTTATTTATTAAACATCACCTTCATGTGTAAAAAAAATGTTAGTCAGCGAGCTGAATAATGCTCCGTTATCGAACGGTGACGTCATCGGATCCCATGTGCCCTACAATTGCTAGCCGCTTGAAAGGCACACGGTTAAGTTGTCTATCAAAGTATAGATAATGTTTAGCAGCTGTTTTCGTATTTTTGTTTACTACTTTGTTAGATAGTGATAATACTTACTATAAAATGAACAATAAAAGAAAAGAGGATAAATACTGTGTATTTCCCGAGTGCAAACATGTGACAACAGCAGATAAAATATTTATTTTTAAAATAGTTGAATTAAGATCGGCAGAAAAGAAAACCAAGTTTTAATTAGTCGACGTTTCGTGTATTTTGACACATCCTCAGGACCATTTGTGTTATTTCCTTGTAAAAGTGTATATTTTCTAACAACTTAAACATAAACATGAACAAAAATACATACAATCAAGAACACTAACACAAACAAACACCATGACTAATGAAAAGTTACGTTCTAGTCGGTGTTTATAAATTTTTAGAAAATAAAAAGCAAGAACATTGTAGCAAAAAGTTATGCGTAGTCCATCTTTTATGCAGCAAAAGGGCTAACTAAATATTATTGAGAGGCAGTTTTAAATTATTTTAGCTTGAAGAAGTATTTTAAGTTAATGAAAAATGTACCAATTAAATTAAAACCTGGTATTATATACACATTTTTTGATTGTCAGGAAAACGGAAAACGGTGGTTGCCTAGTGTTATTCCTCGAGCGGCGTTTTTAAAAAGACAAAAGCAAACTGTATTAGAAGAATCTACTATTATATAACTATATTTAAATATCACACATTATTAACTGCACAGAATACCGTAATATGCTTAGTAAACTATTTAAAAATTGCATGGCCGTCTTAAATGTGTCAGCCATATACTACTCCCGTGTATCTGTTGCGGGCGAACTTAACTAATATAATCTGAGGGTGGATAGGTGGAGAGTGAATTCAGGCAATTGATTGGCTGATTTTGTCACTGAAACATTTTTACTGTTGACCAGTGTTATTGTTAATAATATAAAATGTACGTTTAAAAACAAATTAAGTTCCTCTTCTTGGTAAAAGTTAAAATATAGAGTGGAATGAAAAATAATATTAACTGAAAATTTTTGCTAATTATTATTTACTAACTTTTACAAATCTTATCACAGATAAGTATAACATATATCTTTTTAAACAATTATTTTCCCGGTTATTTGCCAAAACGCTGAAACTTGGATTACAAAAAAAGATAATATACACATTATGTTCAGTACAACTGACTCAATAATGTTATTTTTAATTTCAACTATTCTGTCTAGTAAAACCAAAAATAAATAAAACACAAGGTACTCACCAGTTGACACTCACTTTAAAAACCTTTAAAATATCTACCGACACGTGTTTCTGCTTGCATTGCGTCATCAGGGTAGCCAGCACATTTAAAGAAAGATATATGTTATACTTATCTGTGATAAGATTTGTAAAAGTTAGTAAATAATAATTAGCAAAAATTTTCAGTTAATATTATTTTTATTCCACTCTATATTTTAACTTTTACCAAGAAGAGGAACTTAATTTGTTTTTAAATTATTTTATTCGACCCTAAAGGGTACAATAAGCTTAAGCTTCAGTACAGCGGGTAGTCAAAACCGCAACCCGTAAGGAAAAAAAGGGGTAGGTATTTCCACTATATAACTTCAATTATTCTGTTCTCTGAAGCCATTAATGTTTATTACATTAAGGTTTACAAGTTTCCTTACTTTGGATTTTTTAAATGTGCTGGCTACCCTGATGACGCAATGCAAGCAGAAACACGTGTCGGTAGATATTTTAAAGTTTTTTAAGTGAGTGTCAACTGGTGAGTACCTTGTGTTTTATTTATTTTTGGTGTTACTAGACAGAATAGTTGAAATTAAAAATAACATTATTGAGTAAGTTGTACTGAACATAATGTGCATATTATCTTTTTTGTAATCCAAGTTTCAGCGTTTTGGCAAATAGCCGGGAAAATAATTGTTTAAAAAGATATATGTTATACTTATCTGTGATAAGATTTGTAAAAGTTAGTAAATAATAATTAGCAAGAATGTTCAGTTAATATTATTTTTCATTCCACTCTATAAAATGTACGTGTGATTCAAGTGGTTTATTTATTGATTTATACTTTTAGTATTTAGTTTTTCCTGGAGACGGATAAATAATACTGTGTGGTATCTTATTTATATCCAACAGTTATTAGGAAAGTCTTTCAGTTTGAAAAAACTAATATCAATATTAGGATTCAAAATTTCAGGAAATATTTATGTACAATATATTTTATATAAATTAGGTAACCTAAGATGACAGAATAAAACAATTGTGACATGTAATTGTATATATTTTAAATTGTAGGAGTGCGTGCTATGTGGGCATGAAAAATATAAAACATTTTTAAACATACAACATACATATACATATGACTCAGCAAAACAGTACACCGCTAAGATCTTATTGTTAAATAAATTAATTTAGCGCAAAATGCAAAAACACGTACATAGTTGTTTAATGGTAAGCAGCTTTGTAAATTCGTGACGCAGGATTTAACACCAGCCAACAATTTTATTATTTTTTTACTTACGTAGCGTATGGCCGAATAAAATAAAAAACTATTACAATATTTGTCATTTCTAACTAACTAACTAACTGTAAATAATATTAGTTGTACTTTTTTGGTATATAACTTTATGTAGATTGGAAGATTTTTGACCAGGACTCGTCATTTAAAAGATAACTTTACTACGGAGTCAATAAATTACATAATAAATCGAGTGGTCTTATTATTGCAGCTAAATTATGTTTAATGCGACAAGAAGAATAATAGTTGACTATAGATATAAATAATACTTTACATGTAAGCTAAGACAACCGTCTAGTGTTCCTAGAAACAAAAATATAAGATGTAAATTTTGGCGGAGGCGCCAATATAACAACAATTTTTAAAACATGATTTTGTATTTATGTCAAATGCATCAAAATGGAAGATGTTTTGGTGATCGCCAAAAAAATTGTTTTTTTTTTTGCTTCCATTTTTTCTCGAGTAAGGAAAGTGCATTTGCGAAAATATTTTTAAAAATTATGGCATTGCTTGACAAATCCCGACGAATTATGACGATGAAACATCACGAAAAAATGTCTGTGTGTTTGTGTGTATCATAATAGCAGTAGCAGTTTTTGGGATAAAGCTTTCAAATAAGTTGAGATCCAAAGGAAATTAACAAGAAGTCGTAGCCATATCTTTCGTGTAACAATTATATGGGTAAGAAAAATACACATTTGTAACTGTATGTTGTCATACAGCAAGTATAGGGGAATCCTAAAAGGACACATTTTTTACATGCTTCTAAATGTTAAGTTATCAACACCTCTATATATTTTACTTAACAGATAATGTAATGTAATAATCTTACATGATAATTGCACATAATAAATCTCAGAGAAATAATATTATTTACTGGTGAATAAAAGATATTTCTGAGCAAAAAAATATCCCCGAATCCGTTGTGGTATCAATATGACATTATCACACGGTAGATAATATCTTACACATCTTAAACAACAAATTTGTTGTAATGAGTACAGCTGGCCGAGGTGGCTGGAGTACAGCCACGGTCTTGCGCTGGCGTCACACGTGCCGATTTAGAAGTGATTTACACTGCAGTCTAATTTGAAAGGTTAATGCGTGAGGTTGTACCTATAAATTATACATAATGTCAAACGCGCCAAAGGGTAAAAAACGACCGTATGCGGACACAGTGAATAAATTTATCGGTGAATTTCCGCATTTATTCTATGACGGATGCAAAATAATTTGTAAAGTTTGCAATCAAGACTTAATGTGCTGGCACAAAACAGATTGTCGTCGTCATATCAATACCGTGCAACATCAAAATTAAAAAAATGGCATGCCTTTGACAACTCAGTTTATGTTTGATTTATTGTTAATGTTAATAGCCTGTAATATTCCGCTATACATACTGGATAAACAACCATTTCGGGAGTTTTGAAATAAATACAATCCCCAGGTGAACTTACCAAGTCTACATCGATACGTAGATATATTCCAGCTGTTCGTGAAGACATTGTAAATAGGATTAAATGTGGATTAAAAAATACACGGCTCTGGTTATATATTGACGAGACGACAGATTGTATAAAACATTCTATTTTAAATATTATAGTACTGGACCCTCTTAAACCAATATTTCCACTTTTACTAGCTAGTAAAAGAGTAACTGAGTGTACTGGCGAAATAATTACGCGTGTGGTGTTGGAGACATTAAAAAAAATTTGAACTTTCAACAAGTCAAGTATTGATGTTTGTGACTGATGGTGCCGCGACAATGCGCGTGGTAGGCCGTTCTCTTCAAAGAGACAATTGTAGGTTTTTACATGTTACGTGTAAAGTGCATGCGTTACATCTTGTGGCAGAAACGATTCGAAAATGTTTTCCAGAGGTAGATGCATTAATAGCAAATACAAAAAAAGTATTTCTCAAATCTCCTAAACGGCTTCGAGCATTTCACAGACAGTGTCCTGGTATTCCTGAACCACCAGAGCTGATTCTTACACGTTGGGGAACGTGGTTGAAAGCGGCTTTTTATTATGCTGAATATTTTCAACAAATAAAAGCTGTGATACTACAGTTCAACCCTAACGAGGTTGCAGCTATTAGGGAAAGCCAGACAAGCTTTCAAGACGGTTCCCTTGAAACAGATTTAAAAACTATTAATAACAATTATAACTTCGTTAAGTGAGTTCACAGATTGTTTTACTTATGCCTGTATTACATCCGTAGATGTCGAATGGTCATTTTCAAAATACAAACATATTTTTTTCACCAAAGCGAAGATCGCTGACGGAGACAGCTGTAGAAACATAGCTGATGCTATTATACTATAAATCTTCCCCACTTTGTGATGACGACAACCAAATTACTTCATAAATCTGCTTAAAAGGGTGAGTTTTATACAAATTTTTATAAAATGTAACATTATTGTTAAAATTTATTTCCATTTACTGTACTTATTCAATTATTATGATATGATGTAAACATATGAGTCATATGACGGCTCTGTCGGCCAGGTGACCTCGGCCAGCTTTAGTAATGAGTAAGGTTAGTAATAAATTCAAGAAATGGATAACAGTCGTCACATAGAAAGAATGTAACTCTCATAGAAATATTGATAAAACATGTATTGTAAAACGGTAAAGTAAGGATTAATGTTAAGACTGAGGCAACAATCGACAATGTTGACGACTTGACGGTTCCAACCATAAGTCTAGTCGGTTAAATTTCATACCGAGAATAATTCTTTCTCTATTTTAAACCAGGTCTTGATAAGATGTTGAGAACTAACTTTATTGATAGTGTTCATAGTTTGGCTCATAACTAACAAAATAAAATACCTTAGTGATCTCTCATATCTTAATTAATTATTTGAGGTTATATTTTTGTTTCACCTTTTTTTAGTTTTAAAAATAACCACAGAAAATAAAGCACAATAACGAACACTAAATAGAACGAAAACTGTTTGCAAATAAACACCTGACAATGACAGGTGTAGACTGCGAGTCTCTGTTTTTATGTCCACAGACAACATATTCATAAAAAAAGTGTTTCTATATGGAATAGATATAAGTTGTATTAAATTTAAAAGAAAGTGTAACTCTTGCCCGTGCAGTTTCGGTTTTGGATTCGAGGGTCTGATTTCTGTGGTGTTTATGATTTATTGTTTAAGATACAGCTAGGAGTAAAATTTATATCGATTTCATACGGACCACTGTTTACGCGTGGTCTCATACATCGGAAAATAAATTACAACAAATTTTAGGCAATCCGAAAGACAAAACTGGAATAAATTAACGGCCGAGAATTTACGAAATTAGTTGTAACAACAGTAATCAAAAGTATATTGGGCAAATGGACCATCTATTCAGACTAGACTTAAAGAACATATGGCTCATCTCCAATACTGAAGAATAGATAATCCTAGTTCCGGCTTCTCCCAACCTAAGATTAGATTAGATTAGATTATAAGGGAGGAGCTGGCTGGTTGGCCTTGACCACCGCGACCCCCTGTGGGTCTATTGTGGAGCTCCTATTCATTTCCTTAGAGCTCCTTATCCAGCTTTGTCCTTTGTATCAGACTCCACAGCCTTGATAAGGGGCTCTCAGTGTAGCTGTCAGCTCTTGGTTTTTGTTCCCCAAGTAGTTGGAACCTAAGTCTAGCGAGGCCTTCACAGTGGCACAGCACATGAACTGAGGATTCCTCTTCCTCTTGGCAGAATCTGCATGTTGCATCCTGTACCAGACCCATCAGACTCATATGTCTATTGAGTCGATAGTGTTCTGTTAAAAGACCCACTATTATCCTAATGGCCTTTCTATTTTGGCATAGTAGATCTTTCGTAAATTTAGCCGATCTTTCTTTAATGAACTCTTTGGCCTGTCTCTGTTGCGGGAAGCCCCTCCATCATTCCAGAGACTTATTTTGCATCCATTCCTCAATGGATGTTCTTATGCCTGGCTTGGCCATGCCACAGAAGGGTTCAGGTCCTACTAAGGCTGTGGATGAGCCTTCTCTGGCCAGTTCATCCGCCTTTTCGTTACCTTTATGTCCCTCATGTCCTGGCACCCACACCATGGTCAGTTTATTTTGACTTCCTAGGTCTTTTAGGACATTCACACAGTCCCACACAAACTTTGAGTCAACCTGCATGGAACCGATTGCTTTTAGTGCCGCTTGGCTATCGGAGAAAATGGCTATCGACTGATTGACAGTCCCTTACCTTATTAATTCCTTTGAACACCACTGTATCGCGGCTACTTCAGCCTGAAATACTGTGGCGTATTTTCCTAGACTTAACGAGATTTCCGTTTTTGGCCTTATCCCGTAAATCCCAGCACCCACTCCTTGTTCTGTCTTGGAGCCGTCCGTATACCAGACTTTTTGCGCTGTTATTGGGGGGCCGTTTTTCCAGTCTTCCCTGTCTGGTATTATAATTTGAAAGTTTTTATTGAAGTTATATTTGGGGACTAAGCTATCCGTAGGCATTCCTAGTATAGGAAGCGCCTTTAACTCTAAGTATAACCTCTGGTGCTCTGTTCCGTGCTGCTGCCTTATGGGCGTTGAGCCTTGCATTAGCCTGTGTACCACTGAACGAGCTTCTCCTTGGATAAATATATGTAGTGGTGACAGGTCTAGCAGGAACTCTAATGCGGCTATAGGAGCGGTTCTTATGGCCCCCGTGACGCACAGGCAAGCAAGCCTTTGTACGCCACTTAACAGCCTTATAGCTCCCAACTGTAGTGTGTTAGTCCACCATACTTCTGATCCGTAGGTTATCATGGGTCTCATTACCCTGGTGTATAACCATAGGGTCACTTTTGGATTCAATACCCAATTTTTCCCACACATCTGTCTGCACCTTCTCATATCAGGGCAATTGTGGCTTTTTGTGTGATTTTTTGGATGTGGGCATTCCATGTCAGTTTTTGGTCGAAGATGGCTCCTAGGTATTTCACCTCACTGGCAAATGGAATTTCCACTCCATTGAGCGCTAGAGATTTTAGGCCTTCCAGGGCTCTTTTCCGTATAAAGTTGACGATTGTGGTTTTGTGAGGATTTATGAACAGTCCATCCTCACTGCACCAGCTGTCGACAATATTTAGGGCATTTTGAGAGCGCTCTACTATCGTGCTCGCAAATCATCTCTTGACTACTATTACTAGATCGTCGGCATACCCTAGGCAATAAAAGCCTTCTGCGGACATTTTTCGAAGGAGTTCATCAACAAGGGTCGCCCACAGCAGTGGAGATAATACTCCACCTTGGGGGCAGCCTGTATTCACCTTTGCTTCAATGGTAGCCTCGCCTATGTTGGATATTATTACCCTCTTTTCTAAGCTGGCTTTGATCCATTGGCAAAGTAGTGTTGGGACTCCTCTATTTGATAAGGCATTCGTTAGCGAATACGTTGTCGCGTTATTAAATGCTCCTTCTATATCCAAGAATGTAGTCACTGCCAACCTTACACTACATCTTTCAAATTCACCTAATTAATGAAAATCGACTGCAGTCTCTTTATATAAAAGAATATTTATTCATTGACTGGCAATAACACTGTTCCTACTAACAATTAATATCTAATAAAGTAATAAAAATGAAAATCTGCAAAGGTAGTTCCCATAATAAAGTAAGTTCATTAAACGGTCGTTTACTAAACAGTGAACATTCAGTTTATTACATTCTATAAAAATAGAAAACACATGTTCTACCTCATAGGTTTACGGCAATGCAATGTTGTGTTTAATAACTGCAAAGAATTGGCATTTTAGAAGAAAATATTTGCTAGTTATACAACATATAAGTGGTAGATTTAATATTCATAATTTAGATGTGGATTTAAAAAATTTTGACGTTCCTCAATCCATTATGTTAAAAAATGTGCTTGAAATTGCACAAATAAGTATGATCAGAAAAATATCAACAGAATAAGACAATAATACCCATTATTTTCTAAAAAAAAACTATTTTATTAATCTACCTCTGTTACATAAAAATATATCAAGAATTGTCAATATTAATTAAAATTACCTTCAGTAAAAACAGCAATAAATAACTTGGAAAAAGGTATTATTGTATGAAATTTAATAAATTGACAAAGCTATTAAAAGAGCGAATATTGACTGTCTCGTTACCTATGTTAAAACTATATAATTTAGCAATCAAACTAGCTTGGTGTGCTCTATGATTAACAACATTTATTATATCTTAGTCTTTTCATGTAATTCGGCCTCGAATCCAACACTTCATAAATGGCCTAGTCATATCGGGTAAAGAAGTAAAAAATCTAATCTTAGCAACTGACATTTTTCACGATAAGACTAGGCTTTTCATGAAGTGGTGAAAATAAGAAACAAAATGCACTTAAGAGTGTTGGACGACGGTACTCAAATTGAAATTCTTGGTAACTTTGACATGGACCCCAATGATTCAGTGAGTAAAGTTGCTTTTAGTGTGGTTCATAAAATCTTGAAACTACACAAATTTCATCAATACAATATGCTTCACGTTCAAGAATTGTAAACTGATTGACATTGTATTCTAATGTCTTTGAAACAAATTATTATAACTTATTAACTATTACATATAAATAGAACGAGCAGATATAAAGAGTAGGAAGACATATTAATGTTTAGTTGAAAAGAGTAGAAATCAACGAGAAAGATTCAAAATTAAGTTGTACAACTACAGATCTTAAGTTAAGTGTACGTGTCTATCTATCCATTTCTAGAGACTAAATTGTTCAATAATAAACTATTTTCTATTATAAATAAGGCCTTAAAACCTGTGTCAATAAACTGAAGATAATTTTCCAAAAGCACAAGATAAGAAGTTTAAGACAAGGCAATTCCTGACAAGATTTGAATAGAAAATCAGAGTAGTAAGAATTGAGACTGGGTTGGCCATCAAGATCTTCAGACTTAAGGGCTTGTGATATCTGAGCTTGCACGGAAACCCAGAAGAATGGAAATACGAGATGAGTTGCTAGATTAAAAGACCACAATGACGTACGTTATCATAATCTTGTAATAATCAATATTGTAACTAAAGAAATCGGATACCCTGGACCATGTTGATATTTTTTATTCAAATGATACTGACCTCGAAAATAAATACTAATGTTAGCGTCTACCGTATTATTAGACACATACTGTTATTATTAGAACGGGTTTTCACTCATAAAATATTTTCGAGTATTTCAAGGATTAATTTAAACTTTCAGGGAAATTACCAATGAAATATTATGACTGGATATTAAGAGGAAAATCGGTTTTTTTCTCATAAAAATGTACAAAAAAAATTAGAAGCGGAACAGAAGTTGTCACTCACAGAAATAACACAATTAATATGTTTACAAGACTTTCGAACATATGACAAACATTTTTTTGGAAATAATTTTAAAATTATTTAGATATTTTTGCCAAAACAATGTTTAAGAAACACCATGCATGTCGGTTGTAACTGAAACCTGACGCAAAAAAAAAAATAAATGTTAAAAATGGAAATAGATGTGGGCGTCAGATTCAGAGTTTTATGTAAAATCAAAAGTATAAAAATATACTCGTAGATTCACTTAATCTTTTTAAAGTCACACAGCAAGCAAGTTACAAAAATTGTCTAACTTACACATTAACTGGATAATTGACGATACAATTTCACTGATCTGGAAATCATAAATAAACAAAAAGGATACCCATTTATTTGGTTATCGTCAAGTATATATCACATAACTAAACAATCTAAATAAACGCTCCTTTTTAAAATACAAAACTCATCCACTTATTTGCAACAGACGTCACAATATTGACTATTTAGAACTGCTATGTCCTGGAGGTACATTTCCAATTTCGCTTTAGCAAGACTATAATAGACAAATAAATCTCGACACATAAATCATTGTACGCACCAGAACCTCTTTAATATAATAATACCGACTGAGACAAGTAGTTTCCAAGTACTGGTATAGGATCTGATGCAGTTAGATGCATGGGCATACCCGAAGGGATTCTGAAAGTTATATCTGGAATATTACATAAAACGTATGTTTATGGTTAGTTAAGAGTAAATATATTAATTTTAAATAAATAAAAAGAGCTCTTAATATCTGCCTTTAAAGTACCCATTAATTAGTTCACGTATTAGATAAAATTAAGATGTATACCAATGATCTAGAAATTTTGAAGTTGATAATTAGGAAAAAAAATTTATAAATATTTACTATTATAGTTGGAGATGATTATGTACTAGTTCACGTAGGGAGAGATAACGCCAAAAGCTGGGTAATAATTTCCATAACTTAGCTCTTCTATTTATGGTTAAATGACGTCCAACAGGACAAACATGTCTGTTAAACTCTGTGCAATATCACGGATTTTAAGTAGCTAATTAATAAATCTTCTGCTGAGCAATATAAGTATAAATAACTATAAAGAATACTATTGAGAATCACCGATGCTCCAAATAATTGCTCATAATATCAAATATTGTCTGGATTTTGAAAGCTGGGTATAACTATCTGATACAGATTCTCATATACTATAACGTTCCACAAAACATGTACTGGACTCCGTTTTAAATAAATTAAAATCAATATAAATGCATAATTCTATTCTACAGTTTTTGGCAAGTTCCAATCAAATTGGCGTGTGTGCTTTATTTGCAAGGTCTGATTGTTGAAAGGAAGATCTTTAATCCATGAAAATAGATTTTGCATAAACTAAGTCATTAATATAGAGAAGGGACAAAATAGGCCATAATAGAGACCCTTGCGGGATACCAAATGATATTTTGAGAGATGCTTCATTTATCATGAGATTCCATCAACAACAATGTAAATCGTGCCATTAAAGAAGAACTTCACTAGCACAAGAACAACTGTGTTCTCTAGTGTTCAAAATGTCATGTTTTGATTAAACCATGCTTCATAACAACTTTAGAGCAATAGGTTTTTTTTTCAGCGCTGTAACTAGGGAGGTGCCTCAATGCCACTGCACTGGGTTCAAGCCTGAAGGGGGCGCAAATTCATTAATGCACAAGATAGTTACGGGAAATTTAACAACATTTAAATTGTATTACATTCACAGATAGGTGTTATTTTAGTTTGTTTATTGCTTTTATTATATGTATGTATTGGGTGTGCGCAAAATATTGAGGTCACAACGGGTTCAACGAGTGCTAGTTACAATGTAATTACATTATTTCACATATTTTTCACATAATCTTAAAAACGTCCAAATTTCCAAGCATATGGAAAGTTTCACGACTCTGTCCCGTTTTTAAAAATGGGAGTAGGGATGATGTTTGTAACTATCGCCCTATTGCCATTTTATGCAATTTTTGTAAGGTCCTGGAAATTCTTTTACGCTGTTATATATATGATCATGTAAAAAATATAATTGATGTAAATCAACATAGATTCATGAATGATAGGTCAACTACAACTAATTTGATCTGTATAACACAATATTTCAGACATTTTAGAGTCAAGTTGATGTTGTTTATACGGATTTCTCCAAGGCCTTTGATCGCCTAGACCATTCAATTTTAATAAATCGCTTAGACCAATATGGAATATCGTCAGATGTCATAAATCTATTTAGCTCGTATCTCTCCAAGAGAGTAAAATATGTGTAGTATCATGGTTATAAGTCTAACAATATAGATGTACTGTCAGGAGTCCCGCAAGGTTCCATTCTTGGTCCCCTTCTATTTAATATATTTATAGATGACATAACATCCTCTCTCAAAATCGGCTTTCTAATGTATGCTGACGACATGAAATTGTATTCTAAAATCGACTCATATGATGACTGCGCTCGGCTACAGGATGTATTAAATCAAATTAATGATTGGTGTTTTGCCAATAATCTACCTCTTAACATTAAGAAATGCAATGTGATGTCGTTCAATAGGCAATTAAATCCTCTAGCCTTTGCTTATCAAATAGAAAATGTATTCTTGGCTCGTCCCTGCTTTATAAAAGATCTGGGAATTATATTTGATAGTAAACTGTCTTTTAATGAGCATGTTAACGTAACACTAAAAGTAGCCTATAAAAACCTTGGATTTGTAATAAGAAATAGTAAAGATTTTGCTGACCCTAGCATAGTGATACTCCTGTATAACGCATTCATAAGATCACGCCTGGAATATGCGTCCATAGTATGGTGTCCAACATATACCGCATATATAGACAGTATTGAAAATATTCAGCGTAAATTTCTCAAGTATATGTATTTTAAGGATAACAGAATGTACCCCATTATTGGTTTTCCCCACGATTTGCTATTAAACTTATATAATTTTGTGTCACTGAAGTAAAGAAGATCCATGCACTCTATCATTTTTCTGCACAAGATAATTAAATATGATTTTGATTGTCGACAAATTCTCCAACACCTTGACTTTAACATACAGAGATTAGCCTCGCGCTCTCCTGAAACATTTCATCTGTCCACTGCTCGAACTAACCTATTAAAAGCATCGCCACTCTTTCAAGCTTGCTCTAATTATTCAGAGGTTAAAAACAATATTGATATATTCAGTTGTAAAATAAAGGAAATAAAGAACAAATTCTTAAAAAATTAGCAATTTACCTAATAGATCTGGACTACTTAGTGTAATCTGTTTATTAATTTTTTTTGTATTTATCCTCTTTTTTTTTAGTATTATTAGCTACTAGTCACTTTGTGTTAATTTAGTTGTTTTTATAACATTTTTTTTTTTTTTTTTTTTCTCTAATTTGGTCTGTCAATCATTTCTGTATTATGTTATATACTGCTATTTTAAAACTATGTTTTGTAAAATAATGTATTTAAATGTTGATTATTCTGTAACTATTGGCAGATATTTTGTTGCACTATTTGTTTATAGTTAGCGTTCCTATCTCGTGATTGGTAATTTACTGTGGGAGTGTAGTTAAATAAATAAATAAATAAATAGTAAAGTGTATAAAAGTAAATAGTATTCGCAAACGTCAGTGTCTAACTGTTTATTACCAGCTTAAATTATAATATACATAGGTATTTTTTACTACATTATATATGTAGCAGATAAGAAACGGACGTTCTGCGTACTAACAAGTTTATCTTTTCATTATGTATTAACTGGAAGAAAGGAAATTCACCTGATATTAAACCACAATAGCATTACTAAAAGTTCTTTTTTAAGATGATGTTATGCCAGCAATTAACGTTATCAAAACAAGTTTAACAATGTTTTAAAATATGTATAAATTATCTAACATGAATGAAATAATAAAGTTCAATTGCTTTTATGTACATAATCGGTAAATTGGACACACAAAATGATAACAGATACTGTACAAATTTTCATGTTGATTCATTTAATTCTTACGGACATAAGCTAAGAAAACGACATACATTAATGAAGATGTTGCTCGGGTATGTCTCCCATACCCAGATAATCGTGGATACTTGGAAAACATGGAGGTACCGTACATAATATGCCGGCATATAAATATAGCTCGAAGTATAGGTATCTAGATAACAAATGACGACTGAAAGAGTTGAGCTCCCTTGAAATGAATTATGTTCAACACAGGATTTTTAGTTAATAATCGAGTTAATAAATACACGATTGTTTTTATTTACATTTTTAAAATCTCCTAAAATATTCATTGTGTCCCAATTTCTTTGCGACACAATGAATACTCGTTTCGATTTCACAGGTTGTAAACTTGTGAGAAAGTTAAATAACATAAGTTTTCAATTAATTTTTTACAGCTACAACTGAAAACAAAATACACAAAAATCAAATAAACATGTACTTCTAATGTTTAAGTAACTTTATGGCTGTAAGTTGCATATTTCTGCATACATTTGGGCGATATAGTTGAAACTCTTAAGAAATTTAACGCTAGAATATACATCTGAAAATCATTATCGCTTTTATTTAGTTCTAAACCTATACCCACACAATAGTAAACTCTCCACAAGGAAGCTTAGTTCCCAAATTAAACCAGCAGAGCAGAGTCAGATATTTTAAAATAGCCGATGCGTGAATGTTTTACTCCTGTTTATGAATGTATGTACGTAAGATATTTATACCAAATTTAGAACATAATGACGACGCGGTATAAAATTATAATCGTGTTCACAGGTTTTTGCAATGGCTAGATGATTGTTGATTATATTGACAAAAATAATACATATAGTTTAATCCTCACAGGTGATTTTAATATTGATTTTTCCAAAAAGTATTATGTATAAAGAAGGTTTAAAGGAAGTATTGGGAATTATGGTATGAAACAGTTTATAAAAAATTTTACTAGAGTAAGAAGTAATTCTAGTAGTATAATTGATCTTGTTGTCAGTAATGATTATACAATAAATACGATGTAGAGCAAGATTATATCATAACAGACCATTCAATAATTCATGTAAAAGTAGAAAACGGTAGGGATTTATCAAAATATCAAACAAAGGAAATTAGATCTTGGATCAATTTTGATGAAATGACAAATTTGTTAATTGAAAAGGAATGGGAGTATCCGTGCACAGATGTAAATATTGTTAGTCAGACATTTGTAAATAACATATTAGATATACTAAATATAGTAGCACCAAAAAAAATTATAAAAATAAAGGTGGCTGAAAATAGATGGTTAGATGATAAGTGTCGGAAAGTTATTGCAAATAGAAATAGGGCTTACAAAAGATTTGTTTTTACACGCGAGGACAAGGATTGGAATTACTACAAGCAGACAAGAAACAATACTGTAAAAGTTATCAAGGAAGCGAAAACAATATTTTATGATAGAAATATAGATTAGTAATAAGTCAAATCCAAAATTAATGTGGAAAAGCTTAAAGCAGTTGGAAAAAAAGGAGGGAACACGCTCTGCAAAGTTTGACTGTAGTGGAGTAATATACAATAACAACTTGGCGGATGTATTGAATCAGTATTATGTAGGTAGTGTTGAGAGTATGATCATAAGCATAGGGACAGATGATGTCGATATTGATATAATTAATGAATCTATACCGGGTGTAAATTCTAGCATGACATCATTTAATGCTATAACCCTACAAGATCTGAATAAAATAGTGATTAAACAAAGAAAAAAATATAGCACTGATGAAATCGGATGTGATATTATAAAAAATCTTTTTCACATTATTTTTTAAATTTGATTAATTTGAGTCTGGAAAAGGGTGTTATGTCTGAATATTTTAACATATCTGTAGTGGTACCTACACCAAAAATACCCAATACGAATCTGGCCGAACAGTTAAGACCAGTAAATATGTTGCCTTTTTGTGAAAAAATCTTAGAATTAATAGTTTATGATCAAGTAATCAAGTACATAAATTCAAATAATATTCTATGCACATATCAATTGGGATTCGTGGTAAACATTCATATGAAACGGCTTTGCAATTAGTAATTTCAGATTGGAAGCAGTTGTTGGACAGAGCAGGAGTTGGGATTTGCGCAGTTTTCATTGATCTTAAGCGTGCTTTTGAAACAATTGATAGTAATATACTACTATTAAAACTAAAGAGATATGGATTTGAGAACACCGTTATAGACTGGATTACAAGTTATATAACAAATAGGTACCAAGTAACAAAAACGAATGGGAAGTTATCAGAGCCAAGTTAAACAACTTTGGGGTTCCTCAAGGCAGTATACTGGGTCCATTATTACTTATTCTTTATATTAATGACCTTGGCAATGTGTTGCAAAAATGAAAAATCCATCTTTTTGCTGATGACACTCGTATTTACTATGAGAGTACAAATTTTGAGGAAATTGTAAGTACTGTTAATTTAGAATTATTGATAGAAGAATTTAAGATCAATAGACTAAAAGTAAATGAATTAAAATCCAAATTTATGTTCGTGGGTAATAATTATCTATACAAACAGTTTGCTACTCTAAATCTTGATATCGAGTTAAATAGTAAAAAAGTTGAAATTGTTCAGGAAATAAAGTATCTAGGCCTAATAATTAATAGTGAACTGAAATTTAACAAACATATAGAATATATATCAAAGAAAATCAGCAAAAAGATAAAATTTTTTAGCAGAGTGGCTCCATTTATATCAACTACTACTAAACTAACTATATAATACCTTAATAATACCTCATTTTCTCTATTGCTGTTCTGTGTTGTATTAGTAGACTTCAGGTTCTCCAAAATAAGGCAATGCGAATAACCGTTTCACTAGCAGTCAGCTAATGCTTAATACATTAAAATGGCTTAACATTAAACAGTTCCTCTTTTTCCAAACTATGACATTTATTTTCAAAATGACTAATAACATTTTACCGGAATATCTCACACGACAATTGTTGCCTCTTATAGACGTACACATGTGTAACACACGAACGGCTAGTGCAAATAACTATTATGTTAAAAGAACTTCTAGGAATAGTACAGTGAGAAGTCTGTTCCACAAGGGAGTTGTACAATTCAATCTTCTTCCTCACGTAATTAAGACTAGTAATACCGTTAACCAATTTAAGAGTCAACTTTTATGTTTTATAAAAGATAATGCTTATCAGCAAATTGATGTTGCTTGAGGTTTTTTTCTCTCTATATTATATGTCTATATTATGTAAACTAGTATTAGTTTGTAACTATTATTTTTATATCTATTATTTTTTTTATGTACATACTATCTATCTATCTATGGATAAATAACGAATATCTTATCTTATCTTATCTTTGTAGAATTTATTAAGTGTACGAATTGCAATCTCACTTTAAAGCCAACTATGAATGATTGGTTTGAATTTTAAATCAGTGCTAGTGCGTTCGTATGATATAATTCTAAAATTAAAATTTGGCACAAACAAAATATGTTCCTTTACGGTTTCAATTAATGGGTGTAAAACTCCTATTAATGAAAGTTTCGATTTGCGTAAGATACAATTCTGAGAAATGTATGGAGCTAACATCTACAGGGTGTCCTAGTTTTAAACCGACAAACTGTAATCGTTGATGGAAAATATGATTTTGAGAAAACAGTTTCTTAATTAATTAAAATGCGGACAATTAATTAATCAAACAATATAAAAATAATTCATTAAGAGTATTGCCAGCTAGAGAATTCATTGAATAACGAAAATTGTTTATTATTTTGCCGTTAAGACTGATTATTTTATTTTTCTAATAAAATATTATTTAGTTTAAATTAAATAATTTTTTTTTTAATTGTACATTTAAAAATATCAGTTTATATTAAGAAACCGCTAGCCTAAACACAAGCAGAGAAAACAAAGTTTATTATATACATTTCGAAGCAAATTTGCTGTAGTAGTGGTGGAAAACTTGGTACAAAAACTCTTGAAAAAGGGTATAAATACAGATGTCCTGACCACGAAAAGACAGTGTTGGAATCCCGATATAGAAGGAATATCGGGCTGGCTGGCTGTTAAGAGTAAAAATTTTCCAATTAATTATTTTTATATAAGTTTTATTATTTATTTACTGACTTTACTGATTGTAGTAACGTAAAGTTGAAATTTTAACTTATTTCTATCAGTAATTTTAACTATAGAATCATTTCTGTCCGTCAGTACAAGAGAGCTTCGTTTCCTTTAGGAAGCTAAAATTTGTTTTTGGCAGTGCGTTCATTGACCACACTAGTAATTTACATTTGCTAATGACTGACTATTTTGACCCTGGCCATTGCTAACGATTGAGATCTCTTGCGGTAGCAATAAAGCTTGGATTAACAATGTGTTAATCAGCTGATTGCTAACGATTTGAGACCCCTTGCGGTAGGAAATAAGCTGGGACTAACAGTGTGTCACTCAGATTTTGTATCGAACTGAGTAAGATCATAAACTCCGCTCTTAGGCACAGCTCTTCACGTACTGTAACTGCGTATATAGGGCACTCCTGAACAGACCGGCTCTAAAAGCAAATTTTAGTAATTTTGATTTAGAGTAAACTTGGCTTGTAGTTTTTCTTTCCGCTAGTAGTATTTTTATATTTCTACAATTATTTAACGTACATCGATACAGTCGCCTTTTTAGAAACACGTTTATTTTTACTTGGGTGCATGGTAATAGGTTTTGTTTGAAACAAACATAGTCTTTTATTTTTTTTTAATAAATATTTTTATATTATTACATGCCATTACTTTGCTAATTGTTAAATTTACAGATTTACTTTAATAATATTATTTTGGTAAAATTGTCAGTGCCTTGTTTTAATTTATGGTTTATTTTTTCTAGACTTCTGGATATTTCCGTCTCCACTACAGTTAATCGAGACCCTATTAACTAATAATGGGAAAAAGTCCAGTTCCTGCACTATATAGAGAAATTGGCGCCCGAGAGGACCGCAAACCGCACACCGGTTTACTGACGTAATCTTCAGTGTCACTAGTGACGTCTTCGTCATGAGCGAAAAGAAAAGGCTCGTCACAGTGATTGTATCACGTTCTACAATTAACCAGTGGTGGAAATACGGGTAATTGGTACCATAAATGGATAAAAAAAAGTATTAACGAACTGTAGAAAATTAAAATTGATGACACCTTAAGATAAGTCATTCAATTATTACAATAATTATTGTATCCTCAATTTGTTTTCTATCTCTCATTGTTTCACAGCATTTTTTTTTTCAATTTATTCCACCATTATTGCAAAAATAACAATTCATATTTTTTTCTCAGTAAGAATAGTAAAAAATATTACTAGCCTCACTACGTTATTTACTAATTAGTAAATAATAGTAAAACGCAAAAAAACATTAACATTAAACATACTTAAGGATTAATTATTACAATAGTTGTTCAAATGGCTTCAGCGATACATGCTTCTGTCCTCCGCATTGAGGAATCCCGTACACGTGGAAAAATTCCAGGAGTGTTTCTTACCATTTAGAAAGAGGCCACTATGTGGTCTCTTAGCGTTTGCTCCTTTTCAATGGGACTAGGATTTACCTTTGATTTAATGTGCCCCTAAGAAAAAAATCCAAAGGATTTAGGTCAGGCGTTCTAGGTGACCAGTGCTGTGGTCCACCGAAGAGGATATGTTATGTCCAAAAAATTTCTAGTTACAATACTAAAATGTGGCTGTGGGATGAACCATAACTGATACATTATGAGATCATCTGGCAGGTCATTCAACAACAATGGTAAATTATATTCCAAATAATTTCTATAAATATTTTCGTCCAGTCGCAATTAGGGTCTATTAAATTGTCGTCAAAATGATTCCCACCCACACATTACAGGAAAATCGCTCTTGAACACGCGCTGTTGCATTATTTCATGCAAATTATCATTATCCCACACATGGTTGTTGTGAAAATTCATGATGGCGTTTTTTGAAAAACCGTTCTCGTCTGTAAACAGACTGCAAGGTAAAAATTGAGGATTTCATGCAACTTTTCGCCGCAACCATCGCACAAGTTCTACGTGGTTATAAATCACGTGGCATAAGTGCCTACACACGTTGAATATGGTACGGATATAATATCTGATTTTTCAAAATCATCCAAACAGTCATATGCTCACATTTAACATTGAACTATCTTTTCTGGTGCTCGTCCACTTCGTCTAGAGTTGCTTCTTCTGACGCTGGAGTTCTCACAGTTTGCAGACCTCACTTATTATAGCAGTATCTCCTGCTAAACTTCCTATGCCTTAATTGATAGATCCTCTTTGCTTTCAATGCATTTCCGTTTGCTTAGCTATAAACGATGATCGTATCAGCCATTTGAGCATTCATATAATTATTCATGATAAAGAATTGAAATCTTTACACAGAATACACCTCACAAATTTTTACATGTGCAGAATCCACATTTGTCAAACTAAGCAGAATAAATATTGAAATCAAGACGATAAAAACAAAACAACCTAAGCCTGTTTAGTTTGCTAATAAAACTGTTATTTTCGCAATACGGTGGAATTATTATTTTTTTTTTAATTTTGGGGTGAAACGATGAGAGAATAGCAAAAAAAATTAAAGATAAAATTATTGTCTACAATTGAATGACTTTCGCTTCTAATTTTCTACAGGGCGTTACTACTTTTTTATCAAATATATGTTACTGATTACTCATATCTCCGTCACTGGTTAATTGAGCGTTACAATCACATATTAAGGTACCCTATCTAAGTGTACTGTGCACCAAATTTGGTTTAAATAGCTGCACTATAATGACAATATAAGAAAAATTCGATATTTATTTGGAAATTTCAAAACGAAAAATTTTTGGATACCTGTTTATGAACTTTTCTCTTAAAATTAGCTAAGATATACATATCACCCTGAAATATTTTAACGTACTTAAATTACACTCTGTACATGTTTACATTTGAAGGAGGGAAATTTATTTTTTCTGAAAGACATCCCTTTCTATATTTCCGTAATTTGGGAAGTAAAATTATTAGGGTTTGGTGTGGTTTACATGAATAGTTCTAAGCATCAAATGATTTTATACACAAAGCTGACTATTTACAAGCTATCCTGAAGGAAATCATTAACAGCGTATTTTTTAAATCGCCGAAAAATATCTATTGTCGTTTGGAAAGAACGTAATTGATTGAATTAATGCCATAATATGGTAAGAATCGGATACGCGATAAATAAAAGCAGGCTCTCTAAATGTACCTAATAAAAATATAACACCACATTAATGAACTCCTTCGAATATAATGAAGAGGATATTCCCACTGATCTTAGATTGAGTTTCACTCTGTGTACTATGCTCATTTGACATGAAAACACATATCTAAATAAGTTGCTATTAAATCTATTAAATGAGGCAACAAATGTGATATATCTGGCAATGACCTGATTGGTATATAATTATATGGACCTAACTTAATGGCCTTTTTTTCACGTGCCTTGTATGTAGCTACATCTTCACGGCTTCCGAACGCATTATAAAGATAACGATGACGTTAATGGCGATGATTTCTCAAAGAGAAATGCCGATTTCATAGAATAAATACTGTAACGAAACATCTCTCTTTTTTTGTAAAATGCTCTGAATGCCTGATTTTCATTGGGTATTCAGCCACACGCCTTATAATTACATAAAACTGGCTACATAAATCGCTGTCTCAATGCAAAACTAGACATAAATCGGTATTTTCTTTTAATGAAGAAGCTTTTTATTTGATGGTTTCGAGAGAGGGTGGCTTATTAATATTCAAAATGTATACAAAGGTTACTTTAGCAATGGATTTATTTTTCTGATTAGTAAATAACGCTAAATTAATGTTTTCTATAAATTGTTTTTTTCTATCCACAACCGTATTCTCTGGGAAACAGCTATAACCTCCAGTTTTAATTTTTTTTCTAACTGAGGAATAAAGAGAGGAGATCTAGCGAGTCCCGTAAAATAATCAGACGCCAATAAGTGATTTTAGACATGCTTGATATTTAGTTACTTTAAAAGTGTCCATGCGCATAAAATATAATTATTCATATCAAACATTTGGTTACCTGTTTTTTTTTTTCTCAAAGCAGTACCTTCTGAACCTATATTTCAGTAGGTATTAAATTAAAACAAAGAAGGTTTAGTGCCATATTCCCCAAAAAGAAACAATTATGCAGCTACAGACACGTGTTTCGGAGTTATTGCCCCTCATCAGCGTAGCGTAGCTAAGAAATTGGATCTATGATGGGATAGATCAGGAACAAGAACTAAAATAAGCAGCCTTATTTTATTTCTTGTTCCTGATCTATCCCATCGTAGATCCAATTCCTTAGTTACGCTAAGCTGATGAGGGGCAATAACTCCGAAACACGTGTCTGTAGCTGCATAATTGTTTCTTTTTGGGAATATGGCACTAAACCTTCATTGTTTCATTTTGAACCCCAATAAATCTATCTTGTTTTATTAAATTAAAATTTCAGATGGCTATTTAAAAGTATACGTTTTGTTATGTCTGTACTCTATCCCTATCATAAAAGTTTAACTTTCTTAGCTTATATTATCAACTAGCTCAATGTTTCGGACCTGATTCTTATTTTCCTAATTGTAATACATATGTATATTAGGAAATGAGACAAAATTGTTTTAAATTAAAAATTGGGAGTAAATCGCTGAGGAAATCTGGAAGCACTAGAAATATAGTACTTATTGTTTGTAGGTTTCATTGAGAAATAAAAGAACTTTTCTCTAACATTTTTCCAGAAATTGTTTAAGAAAATACGTAGGAATTTCGCAAAATTTTAGTATTTATTTAAAAAAATCATTTTTTAGGAAAAATAGTTATTTAGTAATATTACTGG
This sequence comes from Rhamnusium bicolor, assembly GCA_029963845.1. Lineage (NCBI taxonomy): Eukaryota > Metazoa > Arthropoda > Insecta > Coleoptera > Cerambycidae > Rhamnusium > Rhamnusium bicolor. Next base: position 133,386 of record JANEYF010005409.1, on the reverse strand, counting down.
TTTTTACTTTCTTATAACTAATATAAGGTATAGTAATAGTCATTTTTTTTTCGACCTCGAGATTTTGATTGACATATACGTTTTGAACTCTTCTGAATTTATTCTGACTATTTTACGAATGATGTCTGTCGGTGAGTGTGTGTGTATGTGTGTATCCGTGATAACTCAAAAAATACTAAAGGGAGACTTCCCAAATTTGGCAGTTAACATTATCAACATCATTTTAGGTGACACGTTAAATTTGGTGGTGGTACCACCAGAAGAGGCACAATGAATGAAAGAAGGAAGAAAGGTACAATTTCGGGAAAAAAAATAAAAAATAATGAATAATGAAAAAACATAACTTTTTCGAAAAAAGTCTGTCTGCATGTCTGTAGTATCGCGATAGCAGCCACAGTTTTTCAAGTACTAAGCTGATGTAAACTGAAATTTTGTACGCATTTGACCTCATAAAATGGGGTTAGGATAAATCTAGCAGTTTGACATTTGAAATATCTAATTTAGTTACAAAATGTCAGTCACTAAGAAGAAATTATTAAAATATATGACGTGAATTATTAGTTATTAAAAAAAATTTTATGAAACATTTCAAGGTACGTTTTTAAAATTTAATTGAGGTAAGTAGAGAATTAAACAGAATGATTTTTTTAGATCAGGATGATATATACTGGTATAAGAAAGTTATGTGCTGGCCACATCAGATATTTTACATTTAAAAAAAGTAAGCATGGTACTGGTTATAGAATTTTATAAAGAAAACGTTAATTTCGATTAGGAGTGTTTAAATCTTCGTGGGCTAGTTAAAATCGGTTTATTTTGTTGGACACAGAATTAGTCAAACCTTTTAAAATAAAGTGGCATGAAATACATTGGAACGAATTAAATATATACAGAGTATATCAATTTTGTAATGTACCTACCCAGCTGACAATATTTATATAAAAACTTTCAAATTTAAAAGCGTTTTAAAGGATAATTGCCTTACATGTTTGATTGAAATTTCCGACTTTTTTTGTAAAGCAATTTTGATATTAATAATCGAACCAAACTTGGAAAGTCAATGAACTTTTTGAATGATTTTTTTTGACGGCATACTTCAGTGTGTCTTCCACATGTTACCTTATATAATATTATATTATATATCACATTATTATTGTATCACCACAGTATTTAACTCATAGCTGCAAAACACCTGGTGTGTTTTTAGTCTAGGATACAACTTCTTGAACTGAAACGCTTTATATTGTATTGTGGTAACTTTTATAATACATTTATAAATATTCTTGTTTGATAAAGTGCAATGTTCATAAATAAAGAAGTATTTTCATTATTTCCACGATAATAATATACCAAGTGTTCCACTAAACAAAATATTATGATCATACATTTCAACTCAACAGGTCATTTCACTGATGCTGAAAAAGTCCAAATATTTACTTGTTGTATACAAAATGACAAAAATAAACGTGCAGCAAAAAATAATACAGGGTGTTGTATCCAAATCGTCCAACACCATCAGAAAATACGCTCAAAAATATTTACTGAAAGGTGAATAATACCTCCAGTTTTAGTAGAAAAAAGCGTGTAGTTCAAGCAAACCAGGAAGAACAGCTAGATATACTGCTTCATTTCGAAGGTAAGCACATCCATATTTATTCGCAAATAGACTTTTTTTGAAACATTGTAATATTTTTTTAGAAAATTCTGAATGTAGTATAAATAATGCAGTCGATCAATTAGGTAAAAGTTATTCCAAAATCCAAAGTACGTTAAAAAATAACAGCTACAGACCATATAAAATTTTACCATTACAAGTTTTAACAGAGGCTCATAAAAGGAAAAGGCTAGACTTTTGCCGCCAGATGATTCAAAAGTTGGATGAAGATCCCGATTTTTTTACTAAAATATTATGGACTGATGAATCATCCTTTTCTATGGCAGGACTTTTTAATTAGGAAAAATCGAAGGTCGTGGGGAAACAAGCACAACAAAAAAAATTGGTAAAACAAATAAAAAAAAATCAGGAGGAAAAACTGTTAGCGTTTGGTGTGGAATTTTCAGAAACAAAATTGTTGGGCCTATACTTATGATTATACAGTAACTGGAGTTATCTATCTGGAAATAATTACCCCAAGAGAAGAAAATATTCTTTTGCAGAATTTTCCGGAAGCCGAATTTGATGATATGATTTGGATGCAGGATGGGGCAATTCCGCATAGTATCTTATAATAATGTATTCCCAGTATGGATAGAAAATAATGGGCCTATTAAATGGCCACCTAACAGTCCGGATTTTACCTCTATGGATTAATATTTTTGGGAATTTCTAAAAGACATTGTCAATAATAATAATAATAATAGTATTTAAGTCAATTAAGACAGGATTTCACTTGAAATAAACAATCTGAATGTAAATAATGAAGCAATTTCTGGTGCAATTATAAATATAAGCAGACGTTATTAATTATGCATTGCCAATAATGGTGTACACATCAAACATCTTTTATGAGTTATCATTTATTTATATTTAATTTTCCTAAATAAATCTTTGTTATCTATTTTGTATAAATATTTGGTTTTTTCCTTCCTCACTGTAAACCATTTTCATTATTTCATTAAAGAAATGTCACTTATCAAACATAATAGTTGTCATTTTCATAGCTCACTTTATTTAATAATGTTAACTTTTCCATATTTACAGTAACTAAAATATTCGTTTAATAACTAAAAAACGGTATATGATAGAGATAACATATGGTATATTTTTGATATCAGGAACAAAGAATCATTCCAAAAATTTAATAATATACACGGTATCCCATTTAAAAAAATATATTATTTTTTTTATCCCCTGAAATCTGCACGCTACTATACTTTTGATTGCATTTTAACGAAATTCAGTCATAACCACACAACTTTTATTTAAAACTTTTTTTTCTATAGGCAAAATAACGACGATAGGGGTGGGTAATTTATAATGAATAACCATGTACTTGTTTGCTGTAGTTACACCTTTATGTTATCTTTAATCGACTTAAAATAAAGTTGTATGGCTTTACATAATCAACTTTTGCATAGGATGGCAATTGAAAAAGGTTAGATACAATGCATAACACTAGAAAATATATTTTTTTCATAAATAGATATTCAAAAACTAAATAGTGTTCCAAACTGATGAAAAGTCGCTTTATCAAACAGGATGATATTCATTTTCCTACCATCACGGGCAAAGCTCATAGCTACATTTAAAAAAATGCAAAAAAAGACTAAATGAACTGTAGGAATGTAACTAAAAGTAAAAACAAATGAGAAAAATAGATTATGTAGGGAAATGAACGACAATTAAAACAAAAAAGATCATCGAATTACATCGAGTAGTTTAAAAGTTATAACGGATTGAATTTGGTGGTCATTTATATTTTAAAAAATTCACTTTTAGTAGCCATAAGATTAAAAAATTTAAACATATAAAAACTCACATCTACAGTAGTATCTAATTAGTGAAAGAGTAACGATAAATCTCATCGTCACGAAAAACAAATAGAATATCAAGTATGCACTTCACACAGAGGTAATCCAAATTTCCTCCTGCTGTGGGTTCTACGGAAGCTAGTACGTTCCCATGAATTTCTGTCAATAAATTTAATTTATACTAAATGGTATGGTTTAAATAAATATTTGTTTATGTCAAGAAGTACGGAGTTCAATAACAGTGAATGATAGCACAGTGTAACTGCAATATTAACATGTTTATAGAGAAAACACTTGGCTGCTAAGTATATGATGATGTCTAAGGTAAACTAAGCTAAATTCATACAACTAATATAACATTAATTCTTCCTTTGACATAAGTATACGGTTACCGCAAACAGATATATATTTCGCCAACACCTGCTCATATTTTTTATCCATGCATCGACGTGTTTCTATGTTTAAAATAAATATATCACCATAAATTGCATCAGTTCGTTAAATATGACTTAATTTAAATATTAATTTTCCTGTTGATTAATTCAGTGGATTGGGGAGATTGAAACCAATTTCTGCATTTGATATTTTTATCGCTTCTTATTAAATCTATATCGGATTTGACAGCGGGTGGTGGCACACAGTTCCTTGACCACCAATTGATTCGTAAACCTCTGAACTTGAACTTATTATATAATACAGATAAGCTTAATTTAATGTCTATAGGAACCATAAAACTGTTGTGGCTAGCATTTTTAGAGTCTGCCAATAACATCTGCGATTTTTTTACAACATATCAACTGTATTTACTGCTTCGGGAATAAAGAGCTAGAAGAGAACAATGGTCTCCCTCCCTTGCATCATAAGTTACAAGTAAATTGTTTTAAGGCGATGCGATATTAAAAAAAATATTTCATACTTAGCAGCTGCAAGAGTTTTTGTTAATTTCTACACAAAAATTAAGCACATATTATAAATCGTAATATGTATAGGATTAATAAAAATAATAACTGACAAGAGCAGGTGGCTTCGATCACGCCCAAAACTGCTCCACAGAATTTTACACTCAATCAGGCCAACATTTTATAACCGCCATTTCTGGCTGAATATATATTATAATCAACCGATACATAAATTGGCCAGTGGTTAAGTTAAACCAGATAATTTTGTTTTATTAGTGCTATAAAGGGTGTTATAAAAAGAAACCAAAGCCAAAAGGAGAGTTCCTTTGAAGAGGTACATTTAAAATTGTATGCGTACTGCATACTAAAATTATTTAATAATTAAGGCTGTTGCATAATCTTCCTGTCAAGGTATAAAATCATGTCCCCTAATTATACATAAATTGTACAATTTCTGTTAATGACGCACTTGCAATATTGCAAAAAGGCCAACCCGTAAGTAAACTTTACGTTACTAACCACGTGAAAATACAAAATGTTGTTAATTCAACATTATCTAATTCGGTACGTACTTAATTTACTATATGTATAATGGACAGCTATTGGGAGAAAGATGCTAAAACAATTTCTATTAAAATTAAAATAATGCACAACATTCCTCAGAGCAAGAACGATGGACCATACACAGATTTATTTGAGGATGTTCCAACAATATTTCTTAATTTTCCAAATAATACATAAACTTTGACAAGATTTTCAAACGTGCAATATTGGAAAGACGGCATAACCACAAGAATAACTAATTGTTAGTTATTCTTGTGGTATTACTTTCTATTTCCACTAGTGATGGGTAAATTCCCGGGAACGAAGCATTGGGGAATACTACCGAAAAATGCATCCACAAATTCTCGATGAAACTCTTGAAATAAGATTTGCGACCTGGTCGTCGCGACCTGAACGGCGGGATCGAGTTGCAGTGATGTGTTACCATGATTCTTATGTAGGTGGCCCGGCTTACGACCCGCGACAACGACCGACTTTGAAAACGCTCTGAGATGCGATTTCGAGGCGTCGCGACAGAAACGCTCCCATTGTTTCTTATGTACGTAGCCAATACTAACGCTCAGGTCGTAACCAATCGCGTCTATGACATCAGTCGTACGCTGTTGCCTGTCTAAAGTCTGTTCACTTAAACTTTGCAATGGTGGGTTGGACTTAGTGAGCCCGATTTACAATGGGCAAAGTAGCGAGTGTATTGTAAATTGCTTATTTCCAGGCGTAATAAACATATCATTGTGGGATACTTATTAATTACCAGGCGTACAAAATATTTCAAGGCATTAGAATTAAGATAAATGCCTTTTAGGTTTATTGAATCAGTGAAAAAATATTTCAACAGAGTGTACATACGTAAATTATTTACAATAACAAGAAATGCCTTTTATTGGTTAGCAGTGGAAAGAAACAAAATAACAACAATAAAATTGACATATTTTCTTTAAAGCTTTGAATAAGAAACTAAAATGACTGGTTACGCTGAAATAAGCACATGCTAAAAGCTTCCGTTTCTTTGTTGTTTTACTTTGTGTACCCGTAAGAAATAATGTCAGAAAATAAAACAATTTTAAATTCTACCTGCTTTAGAACGAACCACCTTTTTGCTGCACAATTTTCATACTTCTGCTTTAAACAATGTTATGTTTATCTCTATTTTTATGCTGCATTTTGAGCATTTAGTACTACTGACCTGTGTAAAAAAGTGATTAAAATGTACACCTTATTACGTGTTCATTCATATAAGCACATAAAAACTGTTTACTTGGTCTCGCAGAGCGACCCTTTGTCGACCGTCAGTCTTACGTAATTCTCTAACATAGGCATACGGTGCATTATAAATGCACAAAATAGTACGCGCTCCTGTGCTAGATTCTTTTATGTGCTAAGTTACGATGAAATAAGTTTATATCTACAACAAAAATCCTCATTTTGTCGAAAACCGCTTTATTTTTTGGGTTTAACACGTGCCTTCGACACGGTTGATCACGCATTACTTCTAATTAAACTTAATAATTTTGGAATTCCTGGCTCTGCCCTTACTTGGATTTAATCTTATTTGAGAGGGAGAACCCAATCTGTTGTAATAAGAAATTCTGGGAAAATATATACGTCTAGCCCTCTAAATGTTTCTACAGGCGTACCTCAGGGAAGTATTCTGGGGCCTTTGTTTATATTTTTTATAAACAATATCACGCTTCACATAGAAGATGCCTTTATATCGCTTTTTGCTGATGATTCTACCATTGCGGTTGATTCTGCCAACATAAGTGAGCTTGGTTCTAAAGCTAGCCATTAGCTCTATGCAAAATTACTGTGCGAGTTCTGGTCTATCTCTTAACACTACAAAAACCGACCTATTACTTTTCTCTATTAGGAAACTAGATTACAGCCTACTAGATAAAGTTGATAATTGCTCCGTAAAACAAAATGATAGTGTCAAGTTTCTTGGAGTTTATATGGATTCTTTTTTAAATTGGGGGACTCATATTGACGTAGTTATTAATAAATTATCTACTAACTGCTTTATTATCTGGCAACTGCGCTCTTTTGTAAACATACACATTTTAAAAATGTATTATTTTGCACATATGCAGTCCTGTTTAAATTATTGTATTATCTGCTGGGGCAATTGTTCTCAATTCAACGAAGTGTTTACACTTCAAAAAAAAAAAAAATTATATGTACAATGTCTTTTAAACCATCTCGTCATATATGCAGATTCCTTTTCAGAGAATTAGGAATTTTAACTGCTCCATCTTTATATATTCTAAGCTGTGTATCACACGTAAAACAAAATTTTGATCAATTCAGGAACAGAACCGATATTGGCACAAACAGTGGTCAGAACCTGCGACCAACTTACAATTTGAATATAGCAGTTCAAACCCTATCCATCGTTGCAAAAAGGTCCTAAATTAATGTCCATTAACAAATTACCTGCTCAAATTAAGAGAACTATTGTTATTAATCTTTTCAAAAAAAGAAATAAAATTACTTTTACTTAAATATTCATTTTCTTCGGTTGATGAATACTTAAGCGCTGATATTATTATAGATAACGCCTAATATGAGAAATAATGTTATCTTGATCCAGTCTTCTTCTTCTATTCTTTAAGTTTATGTATTGTTAATCTCTTCATTGTAATTTACTGTTTTTTACTTAACTCATATTTTGTATTGGAAAATATTATATATAATATGTAGTGTAGTTTTACAAATTTGACTGTATTCTAATGCTTGGTAAAAGTCTATGGAAATAAAAATTTTATTTATTTATTATTTATTTATAGATCTATCGACTGTTAAAATTTCGCTATTAAAACTGAGTCACCTCGTATAATAAAAAACAATTAAAAACAGTAGATCATTAAACATCAAATACCTTACCGATTATTATTGTAAAATCAGTCATTAAGCAATATCAATAACGGTAAATAATTTAATATATGTAAACATTACACAACACATAAATTAAATTATTGTAAAAGTAAAATTATACATATAACATCAATTCAATTTATATCAAAACACAATCTACAAACGTTCAACTACTACCAATGCCTATGAAATAAAATAAACAATGAAAATTGAATTAACCGCTACCGGAACTTTGCACTTGTGTATATCTGCCTGCCGCCTGCACCAATTATCAGCGCGCATTTTGTTCCCTATCCTGGCTAACGCTGCAAAGCTTATGGGAACAGACTTTACAAAACACTACAGGCATTTTTTCCACTGAGATGGCGTTATTGAATGTTGACGTTTGCCTCAGTATGCCTTCTTTCACGTACAAACGAAGTTCGTCAAATGAAAATGCGCTAATTCTAAAGTATGAAAAAAAATCTTTCATTGTGGTTTCTGAAAACAGCAAACAATGTGTGAAACTGTCCACATGCGAGTATGTACATTAACTGGATGAACACTGTATTTTAATTGCCAATAGCACATCATCATCTATTGACAGCATGTTTATAATTGACCAAAAACGCTGTCGGGTCGTTATTATAAGACGCCGTTTAAGGCATAATTATTGTTAGAAATATATATATATAATATTTACTGAAATATATATTTTTCATCGTTAAGTACATGTATTCTTTTATACTATTTATGAAGAAACAAACCCGAAACAACTACTCAGCGGGCAAATACCCCGACCTGCATTGGATTATACCTTCAAACCATGGTTCGCAGGTTGACCACTATCATTTGTCTGTTCCATAACCTATGGCATACTGAGGAGAACTAATAAGTTCGAAACCGGTCTATATCTGGTTAGGAATTGACAAATGATATTGGCTACCGATCTATCATGATTTGAAGGTATAATTCAATGCAGGTCAGGGTATTTGCCCGCTGAGTAGTTGTTTCGTTCAAATCATATTTAATAACATTAGTTTAGTCCACCTGGGCTAGAGGTCGCCTCTCTCGGTACTTGCTTCGCAAGTCGCTATCCGCCACAGAGACATCTATGATGTCGGTCGGATAGTAGCATTTGGACCATATGAGAAGTTTCACATACCTCTCACCACTACTCAGGTTTTTTCATGTTATTTTAAATATTATGCCATTAAAATATTATGGCAATCTGGGCAGTTATTTAGACGTTATTTTTTTTTACTATTCCATGCATATGAACAATTGAAATGATTTTATTATTCTCGGATTTTTTTCAATATATAGTTACCTTTGCGGCTGTATTATTTTTATTGATAGTGTTCATTTTTTCAAGTAAGACTAAGAATTTCAGAAAATGATAGGTTTGATGTATCCATGTCTGTGGGCTGTAGATCTAGGGCTGATAGAAGACCTACATATATCTCCATTACTTGCTAGATACACACTTCATGATATTTCAGACGGAACTAATAGGAATTTTTCAAGCGATACTATAATCTACCATGGCAAACATCATCGAAAAACCAATGCATATATCTACCGACAGCCGGCTGTCATACTGGACCTGAATAACTGCAGATCATGGATTAACCTAAGCAATTACACACACAGTAAGTAAAATGGTCATAGCTACACCTAGACGCAGGAAATCACCACAATTGTGGATAAGAGGAAATTTTGTGTATATAAAGGTGTATAAACTTTTAAGGAAATACTAAGGAAGTATTGGATAGACAATATTAAAAATCGTTAGGAAATGCTGAGGTAATTGCCCAGAAAATATTATATAGAAAGGAAGTCGTGTACACCTTGTTGGTCAACAGTTTACCTTTAAGAAATAACCTATAGAGTGTTGTAGATTTACTAACAGGACTCTAAACTAGACAAACATTTCTTTGCTCGGATGTGGAAGACGAGACTACTGAGCATGAGTTTTGTTGGTTCTTTTTGACGTTAACACAAACTAGGAAACCTGTGGTTCAGTTTGAGTATGGTGAGCATAGTCGCCACTCACAAGTATTAAACAGCTTGAGCAATGAGAAAATATGGTTACTTCTTGAGAAGATGGCAAAGTGACCCAAAGTTTTAGATGAAGTATACGTATAAGTGATAATGTGTTCATCCTCTAGAATCTAGATAGTACATATTAACACTATTAAAATTTCAAGTTATGTATATAACCTTTTATTAATAAATTATAGACATTAGGGCCACTTTCAATAAGCTATCGTTACAAATCTGTAACGTTTTTGAAATTGCGATAAGTTTATGTTGTGCAAGGATTACCAAAACGCCTGAAATTCGCAGGATCAAAGTTCTAGGGAATATATACGTAACAACGCTTATAATCATTTTATTTACAATAAGAATGTCACAAAAAAAAATATACTACATATAGATTTATTTGTAATAAGTATGTCCAAACAAAACATCCTTGTCTTTTAAAAAATCGCGTCAGATACATCGTGGAAAGAAATGTATTTTTGTTCAGTCAAGGCACATTGACCATAACAGATACTAATTAGATGATGATGATGACGACCGATACTTCCGAGTTATCCTTTGCACACCAGAGACAAAATATGTCTTTTGTCTACAGCAATTAAATTAATATATTGGATAATTTTGTATATCCAAATGTCTTTATTGGCAAATTATGCCAGTTGAAATAGTTTTAAATCAAGAAAATATGTAACTTTTGTGATAATTTTTATCTTCGATTTGCATGTTCTGTATGTTTTGCCGTTTTTGTAAAACCATTCCAAGTTACCCTCTAAAATCAAGTAAAGTAGAGGGGACAGAGTCCTAGAGATCATTTCTTGAGGAGAGTAACTATTTTGCAATAAGCAGAGCTCCCAAGTACTTCCAGTTTGCCCATCCCCGATATTAATTAGAGGCATTAGTAAATTTTAAAAAGTTGTTTCCGAGGTTGATTGTTTCTAAACACACCTAACAATTTACCTTTATTTGTCCTAATAACCGTAGAAGGGATGAATGTATGCAATTAAATTGTTCAAACTTAATGTAACAAAAACAGAGACAAAAACGCAGTGCAAGTAAATTAAATGTTATGTTTAAATTAAAAAGTTATCTTAAATTGTATAAATTATACGTTATTGCAATTTAAAATACATATTAATACGCGAGTAAATAATTTAACGTAATCATTATATATAATTGAGTGTTTTGCAAGGTGTACTTATTTAATATAATACATATTTATTTAAGTATGTACTTCATTGCGAACTTAACATTAAATTGAAAACTCGATTGAAAATTAGTACCTAACGTTCAATAGAGTTAATGAATTCCACTCGCACTACTTCTTAAATTTGAAATAATTTAAATAAAGCACTTTAAATGGATATGAATTCTAAATTCAAAAAGTTTGATCTGTCATTTCAATTTAATATTTTAACATCAAGTTGTCAATGACAATTATGTTATGTGACTTAAGATTAGCTGGATAATTAGGAAGGGAGGGTGGCACAAAAGCGGCATTCGGCTAATTGGAATAACCCCAAGTTACATTACATGAATATTTTAAAAATAATTAACTATCTAGTTTAATGAATCGAAAATGATCTACTAAATCATGAACATATAAATTCCTAAGCGAATAGGTACATATACTTAGAAAACTATGGTTAAGACTGAAGTACAGTTTGTTTCATCTCATTTTGTTTAATTCTAAATAATTAATAATTTAATCATTATGTCTCAAAACTGAATATTTTGACCTAGTCACTTTGATTTTGGGTTCAAATCTCGGCTAACTGAGATTTTTTTAATCGAATTTTCAAAAGCCATATTAGTGAAAGAAACACCATAAAAAAATAACGAAAAAGGTTTCCAAGTCTGTAAAAAAAGTCTGAGGAATCTTGTATTTCAACTAACACCAGTATCAGTATCACTACTAGTATCGGATTCGTAGTAGAATAAATCAAAGTAAATTAGATCAAAGCTAAAGAATATTTCGCTAAATAGAGGTTAAATTATATGTGGTATTATGTAGTATTTATGTGTAGTATGTGACACGTTAACTTCCCTTTTTGCACTTGATTCCTGACGGGATAATAATCACTATGAACCAGTGACGTACTGTTGTTGTACCATGTGATTTTATGTATGATATTTTATAACAGCAATCTAGTTATGGCGAGGGTTATGGTATCGTTATTATTTTGTATAAAGTAAAACCATGCAATTTATATTTTGCGTGATACCACTATCAGTATCAGTACCTACTTAGTCTCGATACCAGTACTAGAGAGTGGTAGATTAGAATACATTAAATAAAATCCTCAGGCAAAAAAATTTTTGGTTTTGGATTTTGCGTTCAAATCTCAACTAAGATTTTTTAATCAAATTTTCAAAAGCCATGTTAATGAAAGAAACACCATAAAAAAATAACGAAAAAGGTTTCCAAGTTTGTAAAAAAGTCTGAGGAATCTTTTCAACTAACACCAGTATCAGTATCACTACTAGTATCGGATTCGTAGTAGATTAAATCAAAGTAAATTAGATTGAAGCTAAAGAATATTTGGCTAAATAGAGGTTGAATTATATGTGGTATTATGAAGTATTTATTTGTAGTATTTGACGCGTTAACTTCCCTTTTTGCACTTGATTTCTGATGTAATAATAATCACTATGAACCAGTGACGTACTGTTGTTGTACCATGTGATTTTATGTGTGATATTTTATAACAGTAATCTAGTTATGGCGAGAGTTATGGTATCGTTATTATTTTTTATAAAGTAAAACATGCAATTTATATTTTGCGTGATACCACTATCAGTATCAGTATCTACCTAGTCTCGACACCAGTACTAGAGAGTGGTAGATTAGAGCACATTAAATAAAAGCCTCAGGCAAAAAAATGTTTGGTTTTGGATTTTTTGGGCTCAAATCTCGACTAAAAATTTTTAATCGAATTTTCAAAAGCCATATTAGTGAAAGAAACAATAAAAAAAAATAACGAAAAAGGTTTCCAAGTTTGTAAAAAAGTCTGAGGAATCTTGTATTTCAACTAAGACCAGTATCAGTATCACTACTAGTATCGGATTCGTAGTGGAATAAATCAAAATAAATTAGATTAAAGCTACAGAATAGTTGGCTAAATAGAGGTTAAATTAAATGTGGTATTATGTAGTATTTATGTGTAGTATGTGACACGTTAACTTCCCTTTTTGCACTTGATTCCTGACGGGATAATAATCACTATGAACCAGTGAAATACTATTATCATACCATGTAATTTTATGTGTGATATTTTATAACAGTAATCTAGTTATGGCGAGAGTTATGGTATCGTTATTATTTTGTATAAAGTAAAACCATGCAATTTATATTTTGCGTGATACCAGTATCAGTATCAGTACCTACCTAGTCTCGACACCAGTACTAGAGAGTGGTAGATTAGAACACATTAAATAAAAACCTCAGGCAAAAAAATTTTTGGTTTTGGATTTTGGGTTCAAATCTCGACTAACTAAGATTTTTTTAATCGAATTTTCAAAAGCCATATTAGTGAAAGAAACACTATAAAAAAATAACGAAAGAGGTTTCCAAGTTTGTAAAAAAGTCTGAGGAATCTTGTATTTCAACTAACACCAGTATCAGTATCACTACTAGTATCGGATTCGTAGTAGAACAAATCAAAGTAAATTAGATTAAAGCTACAGAATATTTGGCTAAATAGAGGTTGAATTATATGTGGTATTATGTAGTATTTATTTGTAGTATGTGACACGTTAACTTCCCTTTTTGCACTTGATTTCTGATAGAATAATAATCACTATGAACCAGTGACGTACTGTTATTGTACCATGTGATTTTATGTGTGATATTTTATAACAGTAATCTAGTTATGGCGAGAGTTATGGTATCGTTATTATTTTTTATAAAGTAAAACATGCAATTTATATTTTGCGTGATACCACTATCAGTATCAGTATCTACCTAGTCTCGACACCAGTACTAGAGAGTGGTAGATTAGAGCACATTAAATAAAAAGCTCAGGCAAAAAAATGTTTGGTTTTGGATTTTGGGTTCAAATCTCACTAACTAAGATTTTTTAATCGAATTTTCAAAAGCCATATTAGTGAAAGAGCACCATAAAAAATAACGAAAAAGGTTTCCAAGTTTGTTAAAAAGTCTGAGGAATCTTGTATTTCAAATAACACTAGTATCATCACTACTAGTATCGGATTCGTAGTAGAATAAATCAAAGTAAATTAGATTAAAGCTAAAGAATATTTGGCTAAATAAAGGTTAAATTATATGTGGCATCATGTAGTATTTATGAGTAGTATGTGACACGTTAACTTCCCCTTTTTGCACTTGATTCCTGACGGGATAATAATCACTATGAACCAGTGACGTACTGTTGTTCTACCATGTGATTTTATATGTGATATTTTATCTAGTAATCTAGTTATGGCGAGAGTTATGGTATCGTTATTATTTTGTATAAAGTCAAACCATGCAATTTATATTTTGCGTGATACCAGTATCAGTATCAGTACCTACCTAGTCTCGACACCAGTACTAGAGAGTGGTAGATTAGAGCACATTAAATAAAAACCTCAGGCTAAAAAATGTTTGGCTACATTATACTCGTATGTGGTACCGTCTAGTTGGTATGTATTTGTGTACTAAGTAATACATTGGCAAGTGATTGATTATCCCCCTGATTACCCCTTCATTCGATCCGATGTCTTTTTAACAAATTTGTGCGAGACTATCCGATGATAACCGAACATGTAATTTGTTGTTCTCAAAAAAAATCAAATTTTGTGTATGAAATGTAAATTACATAAATATATATTTTATATTTGACTTTGTATCATTGTGAATGCATGCAAATTCTTTTAGTCTAATATACAATATAGATACAGCTATATTTACTTTAAATGACTGGAGGGCGCTTGTATTCATGGGTCTTTTGTGGCGATGGGGCCTAAGTTTATTATTGAAACAGGATAACTCAATGGTATTAAACTGATATATCATTATAATACTCAATAATAAACTTGCTCCGTCACAGAAAGGAGACGTAAATGGTAACGTCCTTCGGTCATTTAAAATAGACGACGCTGTACATACCCATGAAACATTTTTACTTCCTTAATGAATTTTTATTTGTACACCAGCATCTTTTTAATAATGTAATAAAACCAAAAAAGCAATTCACTAAAATCTGCCTGTTATTACAATAATTTTAAAATCTTTCGATAAAAGATTTAATCCATACCAGATTTGGTACATTGTTGTGTACTCAGACGTGTAATTTGGTTTAATATATTCAGGAAAAATGTACCCATATTTCATTACGAAAATTCCTTAACATTTTTATGTTGTGGGCTTAATATATTGTCGTATTTAATACGAGAAAATTTTTTAAATCTGAGTATGTTTCTGGTCATAATCTGTTTTGCCTATACATTTTTCTCCATGTATACTTTTAGCCTATGTTGTCTGATCTATTTGTTTATATTAGTCGTCGTTAAGTATTAAGACCTACATTAATATTTTGCCGAAAACTACAAGAACTAGCTTTTAAGAACCACTAATAGAATCTGCAAGAGAATATGGCGTAGACAGCTGATTTGTGTCCAAAATATCGTAGGGATCTCACACTACCACCGCAAAATCATTTTAATTAATTTTGTATGCTTTAATCAACTCAAAGTAAAAATAATCAGCAACCTAATCGTATGTTCTAGTGTAGTTTAATTTAAATTTGAATTTAAACTCGTATTTTAGGTAGTTTCGCCTGTAAATAGAAGATACTTTACACCTGGGGCTTAGTAAACTAATCATATCTACAGATTAAATCTGCTCCTTTTTTAATTTAAATTCATTTCTTCCCATGTTTTCATGTTTTGCTTATCAAAAGATACGTTATCAATGTTATCATATCAAACTTTACATATAAATTATAAATTATCCATTCATCATTTTCATTAATAAACGTTTTATTTTACTAAGACAACAAATAGGAGTGCAGTTTGAATTTTAAATCCTAAAGTTTAAAAATAATTAGACCTTGAATATATTTTAGATAAAACAACGCACAAAAGTGTGGATAAGTTTATAAAAATGTATTATAATCATACGCACAGCCAGGAATATCGCAATTTGACAAACTATTGCCGAAAATAGAACTTCGAAATTCCTAGTAGTAATATAAGTAATTTCGCTTAGTTAACCATTCAGTGCGTTACCAAAATAATACGACCTAATTTCGCGAAAAGTTCCTGCCAGGGAATATCACAATACTTCATTTCTAGTTTCGAGTCTAGAATAATGGATACGATTTACGAGCGGTAATTTTTTTTCACCTTACATAGTTACTTGCCGATTTAATTAAAAAATGGCATAAAAAAACATTACAATAAAGTGGTAAGTAACTAATTTAGTAACGTAATATTTAAATACTGATGTTGAGTGCTTAAGAAAAGGATTTCTTAAAAACTAAACATTTTAGAAAGAAATTAAATTATTAACTTTTAATTCAGCACGAATTTATGCCACATTAATTTCATTAACTCAATATCATACACTATTCCTTTCAATCGAACAATCAATTCGTTCTTGAGATGTGACGCCCCCCAAAAAAGTAATCGCATACACAGACAGATACACATACAACTCGATACATACTACATACATACTTACATACATCCATACATACTTACATACATTCATACATACATACATACTGGCAAACCCAATTTTTTTAAGCCGGACACCGAACCCGAGCCGAACAACTGATTGAATCCCTTGATAATGTTAGGGTTGGATAGGGTTGTATACGAAGTTACATATTAACTATAGAAGAAGCTTTCTGGTCAGGTAGCCTGAGTATTTAAGGCCTCTAAGGCCATCCAAAGTGAAAACAAAAAATATCTATTTTATCAGATAACAAAGGTAATGTTTATTTATTGTTTCTAATCTAAGCATTTCATAATTAATTTATATACCTATTTTGTAGTATTTATTTCTTGTTAATGTGTAATTTTATATGACCTCTGGCGTACATATTAAAAAATAACTAGCGAAAAAAATTAGAAAGACTATGACTTGCATTTGCACATCGATGTTACTGACGGCTAACACTGAATAATTTTTGAAATTAAATTATGAGGTACATGACACAGTGACAGCTATCATCGTATCATTATTTTGTAATTTCATAGCATAGCCAAACTCGAAAAATTTCGAGGTTGCCCCTTGATAATATTAACGTGTCACATACTACTTTTGGATTTTATGTTCCCATTCAGGTTTGCCGAACCCATGGCAAAAGGGCCCAAACACCGAACATCAAAAAAATTCGCCGGGCCCAAAGCCGACCCGAACATTATTGCTCCACTAAAACAAATGTTTAACCCGAAGTGTAATCGAGGGTTTAACATATAGTCGAGAGACAAACGAAATTAAAGAACTAAAGGAAAGTGAGCCGTGGAAACTGAGCATAGAAACGAAGCAAAAAAAAATTGAATATCAGGCAAACCCGAGGATTAACCTGAGGGTAGACTAATTCTTAACAGTCACAGATACGACAAAATGAATTCACTGCTCAGACCACGTCCTGGGATTTTGTAATTTTCTAAGACCTTTAACAACTCTTATCGGATAAGCAGCATTAGCAAATTTTGTGTACGTATTTGTACAAACACATTGTAATAAGAACACAAATTTTAATTTTTTTATTACTATATGTCATTGACCTATTTTAAATGGATATAATCTCCAAATATATTTTCAAAGAATGCTTCTATTCGAGACTACAAAATGGGTAACTACCGGGAACTACCAATAAAATAAAATTTTAACTAAATAAAATATACTGCTACCTAGATCAAAATAATATTCGTGTTTTCAATTTTTCTTTACATCGCTGAATAAGGATTGCCAAAAAATTTGTTTATACTGAAAAATACACAAAATTTATTAAATCAAAACCAAAGTACCTAGTTGTTATTTTCTATAGCATTTTATCTTACTTTCATAGCCTACTCGTCAATTTTTTATCCACAATCATTTCAATTTCATAATCAGGAAGAGAATCATAATGTTCAAAATACACTAAGAACGAATTAGACAACAATGGTTTAACTTTCAACGTATATTAATTACCAAGTATGTATTTCTATGGTATTTGATCAGGAAAAATTAAACTGCTATGGTACAACTCCTCCTCAGTGTGCTAATTCAAATAATAAGGTTGGTGGTCATTTCTGGTGACACCATTAGTCATGTATTTTACAGAAGACTTCCATATTTCCTTGGATATTAAAAGCTTCATTCTGAACATTTTTAATAAATTTTAGGCGCAATGTTCTTAAAATTCCTATGCATTCCTTCATTATTTGATTTAATTACAACTAAGACAATATATTTGCATTTTCATGGCACCAATCGATAATTAAACCAGTATTTGAAGTGTCATAGTCATAAACGTATAATCGAGTATCAAAAGGGTTGTCAGAAATAATGTTACCTGCCTGATAACATCAAGGGTCATACGGTCTCGAGTATGCGCATCCCTCTTTAGTCGCCCGACTAGCTCTGCCTCTGACAACCCTCACGCTCAGTACCGTAAATGAAAAAAAAATACTTTATATTAAGGCAATTTAAATTTACCTGAACCAGAAACAAAAAATTAACGTGTATTTCGTTGATTCAAATGGGTAATTTAGAAGATTTAATTAATACACTTAATTACTAAAATATGCCATATTAAATAGCCTAGATCTACATATATTCTATATCCCGATTGTTAGACATTTTTAAAAAATGTTTATAAAGTATGTTTAACGCTTAGGTGTAAAGAAACTAACACCTATATTTGCTAGTATTCATATGACGTCTACAGTCCTAAATATTACATAATTGAACACGATCTTTACAAAATTCTTTCAAATTCTTCAAAAATCTTAACAGATTCCGGCTACTTACTTAACTCAAAAATCTTTGACAATTTAGAAGAAAGGTAATTTAACTTATTGCTATAAATATTTAACCAAAGGGATAATCACTTGACACATTGAGTATCCTATGTTCTAGTTCGTATATAGTTCTGTGTTGTAGTAACAGGTAGTGTCATAATATTTTATAACAGTAATTGTAATTATAGTATCGTCTGGGATTTATCAATTCACTATTTTTATTTAATATTATAATCCTGATTGGTTCTTTTATTTTATATTTGTGTTAAGCAATACCTATTGTCAATAAATATCATACGGTTATTGTACTGTTATTGTTATTTTTATAAAGCAAGACTTGATGAATAAGATTTCCATATTTATAGAGTGTCGTACTTCACCAATATCAGTAGATTACATTACATGTGCTATCGCCTATCATATAGTAGGGTACTTGTGTAATATACATATAGTACATTGACCGCCCTTTTTACAAATGATTACCCCTTGATGGAATTAACAATATTTCAAATGAAACAGGTACGAAAATATTTAATAACTATTATGTTTATTAGGTGTGTCCAGTAATTTCACTACATAGGTTAATATATATTTATAAATAGATTAATTTTAATTTACTTTACCGCATAAGTAGGTACTTAGGTTATTCGGAAAGAGGAACATTTTCTTCATTTTTTAAAACCAATTTTATAATATCTACCAAGATAGGTATATGTATCGACTATAAAAACAATGTACGTACATATGTGGGTATCTAACTAACTTGCATTTTTATTTTATTTTGGAAATAGTGACATATGTAAAGTCAAATTTATATGAATTTATGAGAAATAACCATAATCATAATTACCACACGTCATCAAGATAATTTAATAATTCCTAGCCATACCTTATCATTGAATGAGAAGAGTCCTAAATAAATGGGTATAAAACTTTATAATAAGCTTCCTGAATACATAAAGCAATCAAATAATGTAAATCATTTTAGGAGAAAAGTACGTCATTTTCTATTAGAATTTGTTTTTTATAGCATTAACGAACATATGGGGGTACAGATTTTAAACAACAAAGTCTCTATATGTATATATGTGTACGTACGTAAAGTTTATTTCAAACTTATTTGCGACATAGGGGATGTCGGCTTATTTGATTTGTCAAAGAAGCCGACAGTTTTTGTGTTGCGGGTGTGTATGAAATGGATTTCATGTGTTTGTGTACATATGTGAATATGTATGTATGTGTATATATTTTTTTTTATATTTCTTATAACTTTAATGTTATATTATTTAATATTGTAACAAGTAATAATATTAGTTGCCTGTTGTATGCTTGGAGTTTAATACCAATGGAACTGGTCTTACGAACAATAAAACATTATTATTATTATTATTATTAAATTTGTTAGAACTACATAATTTACAATGTTAAAATCTATCTGACATTTTATTTTTAAAAAGTGCACAAACTTCCAAGTTAATTAAAAAATATATAGCTCATAACTTTCTAAAATCAGGTAGGTATTGTTTTCATTAATTCTGACTCACTATAAGGTTTTTATTTATTTTTATAATCGGTACACAACATATGTTCGTAACAAGTTTAAATTTAATGATAAATTTAATTAAATGTTAACCAGAAAAAATAAATCGTGAGATAAAACGTGTCAGTCTAGCATCATGTCACACTTATCGGTTTCTAAGAAGTTAGCACAATGATAATAAATGATATGGAATATTAGTAATAGCAGGCTATTTCATTGTGGCGAAATGGTGGAGCATAGGATTACGACATCATTAGGCCGAGGCGTTGTAATTATCAACACGGTATCTCCAGTATTAGCTGTCAAAAAGAACATATGTTTGTAATTTGAATACTGTATGCAGCGCGAGCGTCTTAACAATGTAACAGTACTACAATACCTGTGCCCATAATTATCGCAGTCACGTGTTTCTATCTTGGATTATTACTCAAGCACCCGCCACCAATCAACGAAAAACCTCAACCAGACGCCACTGTTAGAAGGTAGAGAATTAGTCATTATAGACAGAAACCATGCAAATCGTGTAAATAAGCGAGAATTTGGATAATTGTTGGCAGATGTATATCTTATGTTATTTTTTATAGGAAGGATGGTCGACAGACGGTCCAGGGTGCGCGCGCATAAACTCACGTGCATGCGCCAAGCTAGGAGAGCACATCACGTAAAGAGGTTATCTCACCTTCTTCATGATTCCAGTTTTTCTCTTTGAGAACGTCGTGTACCGCCGCAGCTTGTTTTCTATGTATTCCATCTTGATCTTAACTCTGCCTTTTGTCTTTTTGCCGTTGCTAGGAGGTGATTTCTTAGACTGTAACGAACTATAAGTGTCCTCGGAGATGTCATTCACACCGCAAGCCTCTAAACCCATGTTCTGCGAAGACATCCCCCGCTCGTCATACATGTCGGATTTAAGTCCTCGGCCGCCACAAGCACTAGACACCATCGTATGCCGCGGCGAAAGCTGTTGCAAGCTAGTGGACGGCCGGCCCAGACTTGGGTTGCCGTAAATCTCGGGAGCTGTTTCACCACTTAACAAATTCATGCTGTATCCCAGGTTAAAACGGGAATCCCTCCCGCCAGGTGGTTCCATTTCGCACCACAGTTTGACAACTAAATAATAACAATCACGCGTTACACCAAGTGTACACACTAGCATACACAATCACAGCTGAGCGCACAATACCATCCAGCGAGCAAAACTGACTGCGCCGCCCAGCGCGCTCATGCGGCCAATGCTCGCACTATCGCATTGCGCAGACTCTTGCTCCAGACGTGTCACTAGGTAACTTCTCTCTCTAACACATACGCCAGTGGCGGAGACACACTTCGTAGCTTATCACTCCGTAACCTGACCTAAGAGGCGCGTAGTTTTATTTGGAATAAGCAAATTCTTCCAAATATACTCGAATTTCAAACAGCATCCCTCTGGACCGCAGAAATATTCTTAAAGTAACTTTACAATCGACCAGTGTACTAGTTTCCCCCCGTCGAGTTACCGAAGATACGACAATAGTGCAAAAGTGGGCTGTAAACACACACGGTTAGGACAGCCCAATGCCATATTTAGAATCGTTCGCCTCCATATAAGGACAAGTTATCCTTAGATGGAGAAACGAAATCCCTCCTTCTAAAGATCGGCACACGCTGTCAAAGACTTCTGTTAATGCGTACACGCGTAATTCCGATATACTGAATTGTTACCCTGTTAAAAATAATGGCCCATTTTAAAGCTACCTTGCGTTGTATTCAGAGCCGATCGTAGTTTTTGCATGGTCCCGCGCTCTCAGGAAGCGACGGCAGGTACATGTGCTATGCCCGGAAGTGTAGCCGGTTTAATATTGCGCTTTAAATATTTTATTAATTACCGAATGCGTCATGGTGCCTGGGCGTACCGCTAACAGCATTTCTTTTTACGGACAACTTGTGTCTTTCTATGCATATTTAACTCCTATTATTATGTATGAATGACAATTTGTAAACAACTACCTGCCTAATCCGGTCTTTACAGATTTAACATATATTTGTAGGTACCTTCTATTGAAGTGTAAATATAACTAATAACTATTATTTTATAATCTACAGTCCATAAAAATAAAACATCAAATTTGCATTAATGGACACTAAGAAATGTAAATAAAAATATTGGTATGTACCTACTTACTTAGTTTTCTAAACTAAGGGAAACTTTTCTGATATTATTACAACGTCATCGCAAAATTGACGTTAAAAATACCGGAAGGCTCAAAAAACTTCACAACAAAAATTTGCTCTAAACTTGTACACTTGATACTTGACAAAATTTTGCACAGTTTCAGCGAAAACATTGAATATCTACGGCCCAGTTTCTACGAAGAAAATTCAATGGTACCATTTTACATACATGTCAAATTTTGTATCTAGACTTTAGTCTAAGAAGAGTTATCAATCTTACCATACGCAGCCGTCATCCATACAGAAAAGGTTGCTGTGAATCGGATTTTAGTACACAGTTTTTCTTATCACACAATAAAAATGTGTGCTCCGTTTAAACTATATGTAGGTAATTGACTCTATCAAATAAACATACTTTTGTAAATTGGTCTTTGTCAAATAAGTATAATTTAATATCACTCCCGAACTAATTGTGGTAATTATTCCCCAAAGTTCCCAAAACGTGAAAAAATACCACCTGGCAGCATCTTATTCTGTCGGCGATTTTATGGCGTTTTTTTATGAAAGGTGTCTCACTAAAAGCGCAAGATTTGAATTGCGCACCAGTTTGGCTGTCATGATGGCACAATATTATGACATGCCAGGTCGATAGGAGACAGATGGGAGTTAGTAAACATGGAACATTACATGTTAGAACAACGCGTTTTTATTGTTAAACATTGTTATCAAAATGGTGAAAATTTGATTGGCACGATTCGTAAAGTGCGTCCAATTTTCGGTCGAAACAATGTTCCTCATTCGTCTGCTGTGAAAACAATAATCGAAGCAGTTCACCAATTGGATCTTTGAACAACAAAAAGTGAATGCCGATTTTGCGGACAAAATCATTTTCAGTGATGGCCCATTTTCACCTCGATGGCTTTATTAATAGGCAAAACTGCCGCATTTGGGGCTCAGAAGATCCACGAATGATTGATGAGAAAGCAATGCATCCTAAATCTGTCTGGAGTGTATTGTGGTCTGAAGGAATAATTGGGTCGTTTTTCTTCGAAGAAGAGGCAAATAATGTAGTAGCGGTGAATGGCGAATGTGATCGTACTATGATAATCCAGTTTTTTGTGCCTCAATTGAAAGATATTGCTCTCGACGACATGTGGTGTCAGCAGGACGGTGCCACTTGCCATACCGCCCGTGAAACATTGACGGTCTTGCACGAGTCATTTCCTGGTCGTGTCACCTCTCGGTTTACTGACCAGAATTGGCCGCCACGCTCTTGCGATTTAACACCTTTGAACTTTTGGCTGTGGGGTTATCTGAAGTCACAGGTTTATGCCAACAAGCTCGCGATCTCCGAAGCATTGAAGAACGAAATTAGTCGCTATATCAACGAAATACAGCCACATGCAACACCGTTATTCAAGATTTCGCCAAAAGTGTATGCATGTGCCAGCAAACCAGTGGCGCTCATTTATCAGATGTGTTGTTCCATACATAACTCCCAAATGTCTAAATTATAACTCAATAAATATTTCAATACTTTGCTACAGAAAACCATGTTTTATTGAACCTTGAAATATTGCGCTCTTATTGAAACATCTTTTATTATTAAAAAGTATAGCCAATTCTTCAAACTCATTAATGACTGAACAGTGTATTTACCCCCCCCCCCCCGGCCGTTGGTTCTTGTTTTTAAAATAATGAAATAAATATTTGATTTGTTACATTATTTACTATTAAATGTGTGCAAGGTAACATTTTAGTTATTTTTATTATAAATTGACTATCCTCCTCGAATTGTGTTCTGGTTCCACCCATAGAGAAAATTCAATAAAATGTAAAAGAAATGAATTAAAATTTAAAAATTTGTACTTACCTGTGGGATATACATATTATGTCGTTTGGTAGTTGAGATAGTTCATAAATATTGATTGACAATAAAATCTTTACCACTTGTCCTTTAATGAAATTTAATCTTTGGAAATCAACTCTATTACTAAAATTTATCCAGTACCAAATGAGAATTATCTCAAAAACTAAAATCTATAAAAGACTACTTTCTGTGTGATACGAATCGAACTGATTTTCAGAATTTTGTCGTATATAATAAAATTCTGAAAGGAATTTATTCCAACACGAAAATAATGAAATGAACGTAAGAAATATGCCCTCATTAATTTTAACACAGCTGCAAATTCTCTTAAAAAAAGCTGCTTAACATCACTTGTCGCAGCAGATCATCGTCTATTCTGAACATTTAAATTTTCATAGGCATACATTGTTTGAATTTTGGTCCAATGTATTCTTAACATTCAAATTTCTTGACATCTTCGACCTGACATTTTTAGATCATTTTACCTATCTTCCTGATTTTGTCATTTCTGGACAAATCGAAGCCCTTCCATAATTTTTATCAAGGATTGTACGAATTTTCTCACAATAAATCGAATATATTATTTTTGTGATGGTAACTACGTAACACACGATATTTTTGAGAGCAAAGTTGGATAGCTATCTTTTAAAAGAATTTTAATTACTTCTAGAAATTACTCTCTAAAAACATCTTCAGATCTTTATGTAGGTAGGTATTACATCAACTTAAAGAGTTAGTTCTATAAAAGTCAGTTTTGTCCCAACTATAAACATTAATAAAAAATTCAATCTCTCAGTGAGGTTACGAAACATTGCGTATTGTATACTTCTCTCAAAAACGAAAGTATCTTATTACTTTCTTATACCTAATATATGGAAGTAAAGTAATCGTAATTTTTTTAATAGTTAACATAAATCATAATAAATTAATGTTAACTCACTAGATTCATGTAAGGTACTTAACTATTTAATACAATAATTGGAGAATAAAATACCCAAGGTACTAAAATACTTCTCAGGCAAAAATATGCTGTCTTGAATATTATATCTAACAATAAGTACCATCCATCTTTCGACCATATTTAAATTTTTGTAATTGACAGCATCAAAATCTGTCTTCAGTTGTTTTTTCTTGGCCATCATGATATCAATTATTCAAAAATATGTAATAGTTATATTACTATTTGCAAAATTATATCAGGTAAAATTAATTTTTTTTTAATTTTAATCACCACAGGTAACAACTATTCAGCGGACAAAATCCCCGACCTGCGTTGAATTAAACCTGGGAGTCTTGTTTGGTAGCTAAGATCACTTCCCAGAGGGATTCTACTTATAACTCACTATGTCTGTCTGTTTTGGGCTAGCTTGGTTTGCTATTATTATTTTTCTTTTCCATTACTTATGGCATACTGACGAGAACATAACAAGATCGAAACCGGTCTATCTCTAGTGAGGAGAAGTGATCTTAGCTACCAAACAAGACTTCCAGGTTTAATTCAATGCAGGTCGGGACTTTCGTCCGATGAGTAGTTGTTTCCTGTAAATCTTATGCAGTATATAGTTTAACCCACCAGGGTTATAGGTCGCAGCTCTTGGTACCTGCTTTGCAAGTCGCTATCAGTTACTAAGACATCAGTGATGTCTGACGGGTAGTAGCATTGACCACCAGAGAGATTATACTTATCACTAGAGTTGGCAAATCGGGCCGCAAGTCACGGGCGGAGCCAGGAAGAGAAATACCCAAATACGTAAGCGAGACTTGTTTACTATTTTGACAAAGACTAACATTTGATTTTAGTCAATTTTTATGCCTCGTGGTGTGTACAACGTAATTTATTCCTCTCCGCTATATTGTTGATAATTTTATTTGTTTTATTTTATTCTTGTAAAGTATGTCAGACCTGTCCAAGGATAAAAAACGGCCATACGCTGACAAAGCGAATAAATGTATCAGTGAATTACCGGATTTATTCTACAATGGTGCTATAATAATTTGTAAGGTGTGTGATACAGACCTGATGTACTGGAACAAACGTGATTGTAAACGTCACGTAAATTCTGTGCAACATAAAACTAAAAAAAATGACGTGCCTTCGACAACACAGTTTATGTTCGATTTACTCTTAATGCTAATTGCATGTGATCTTCCGCTGCACATACTCCATAAACAACCATTTCAGGAGTTCTAGAATAAATACAATCCCAAGGTGACGATACCAAGTCGCACAACGTTGGGTAACTATGTACCAACTGTAAGCGAAGACATTGTAAATAAGATTAAATGCGTACTAAAAAATACACGGCTGTGGTTATGCGTTGACGAGACGACAGATTGTAAAAAAAAATCTATTTTAAATGTTATAGTACGTGTACTGGACCCTCTTAAACTGTGTGCGTACTGTGTACTGGCCAAACAATTACGCGGGTGGTGCTGGAGACGTTAAAAAAATTTGACCTGTCAAAAAGTCAAGTGTTGACGTTTGTAACCGATGGTGCCGTGACAATGCGTTTAGTAAACCGTTCTCTTCATGAACACGGTTGTAGGTTGGTACATATTACGTGTAAAGTGCATGCTTTACACCTTGTAACAGAAACTATTCGACAAGGGTTTCCAGAGGTAGATGCATTAATAGCAAGTACAGAAAAAAGTGTTTCTTAAATCTTCTAAAAGTCTTCGCGCATTTCAAGCAAGTGTCCTTGCCGATTCTTACACGTTGGGGAATATGGTTGAAGGAAGCTTTTTATTATGCTGAATATTTACAACTAATAAAAGCTGTGATACTACAATTCAATTCAGACGAGGCTGCAGCTATTAAGGAAAGCCAGACAAAATTCGAAGATGTTCCTGTTGAAACAGCTTTAAAAACTATTCACAAGAACTATAAATGATTACATAACGCCATACAAAACTTACAAAATAGTATGTTGTCGTTAGCGGAGTCACTGTAAATAGTGGACGAAGTAAATCGACTGCTACAATCTATAGAAAATGAGCAAGTTGGAGAAAAGTTCGCATGTGTGTTAAAGCAGGACACCGGTTTTACCAGATTAAGACAAATTTGTGATGGTACTGATGGTGCATCTGCAGATCCGTTAAGTGAGTTCAAACACTATTTTAAGTATGCTTGTATTACATCAATAGATGTCGAACAACCATAGAAACATACATGATACTGCAAAGTTTTTACAGATCTTTTCTAGTTTGTGATAACCAAGCTAGTTAAAAGGATAAGTTGTGCATACATTGTTATACATTGTAACAATTTATTGCTTTTATTACTAGTTAAATTGTTTTACTACACTTATTGTGATGCGTACGCCTATGTCCTGCGGCGCATTTTTGCCAACTCTACTTATCACTCACTATGACCACAGGTAATACAACTCCCTGTATCCCTGAAGGTACCACAAGCTACCTCGTGTGGGAGAGGGTTACACATTTAGAGACAATGGACACACACCCAATGTTCGAGTGTATTGGGATTAATTTCTGGTTTAGAGAAAATCTTAGCTCCTCGACCCGGAATCGAACCGGGGACTTCAGGGTGAGACGCAAATGTCCTTACTACTCGACCACGCAGCCAAATTGAGTCACATAATGATAAAGTTATTTAATTAAAAATAAATTGTACCTAGTTATTGTCTATAACTTTTGGTATCTATTTTAAGATCCTCTAAAACCATCGAAGTACTTGTGTAACTCAATTGAAGCTAATTTTTAAGATTGGTATTAAAGTAATTAAACGTATAATACAATTTTAGTCAGCGCCACTTAATTAACATTAGATTCTGTTAATAATATTCGAAATGAATCGTTAACCAATTAGTAAACAAATAATATTTTATGGATTATTTATGAAGAATTTGTAAGAACTGGTTTACCAACGTACTAATTTTAAAAACAACTATGAGACAGCGTGTAAATTGTGTATTAAAATTTCATTTGAATATTGGTATTGGTAGTAATGAAAATCATTTAAAAATTACAACACTATGTTTTAAAAACTAAATTTAACGAGTCTACCTCAAGTAGGCAGCTCCTCTTTACTCTGACTTCACAAGTAATGCTAACGAAATTTTATTTTGCATGAAAACTATCACAAAATTATTACATTATGTGGTATCGCATGTGGTTGCAATTTACTGATGCGGTTTTTTTCTCCCTAACTTAAACTGATGCTCGAATGATCACCTAAATTGAATTGAAGTTTGGAGTAGTTATCATGTGTAGTGCCTGTAATGATATCTAAGAATTCTATTTTTTGTCAATTTCGCGTTTACCTCTAGACAGGGCACATCAAAATGTAGTAAAAAAAGACAATTCATTTACCACCTGATATCTTGATCACTTTCTCTCTGTATATCTTCGATTAGAGTTAACTGATTGCAATGCAGTTTGAAACGTTTTGAGGACAAATTTATTGACAATTTATATCGTGGCAAGAGATTGAACAAATTTTACTAAAAAAAGATAAAAGTAATTACAAAACGAAAGCGGTAAAAAAGTAGCAAGTCCATGAAGGACGGTGTTATACCAAAAATGACAACTAACAATTTAAGCAGCTTACAGGAATTTCATAAGAATTGTTTATTACATTATTCATAAATTTGTGATGCTGTGACAATAATCATAATTGTACTGGTATACTACTCAACAAATAGATCGACTTCACAGATGTAAATTTTTCTATGGATCGATGATATGATGGATTGATTTTTGATTTGACATTTGACAGATTGCAAGTTTCAGCTGTTTGTTGTTTCCCGGTTTCCAGATTTTTCACTTTCAGTTCCACACTTTTTAACAAGTAAATGGGTAGGTACTTTGCAAATTTTAGAAGTGTTTTCTTAAGGTGCAAGGTGTAACAAGAGTAAATATGAAAGCAAGCTTTTTACTAAAGATGGAGAGCCAGATGGTTATTATTTACTTATGATATCGCCTGGGCGCCTAAAGAAAAAGTGATATTTTTCTCGTATTCTAATTGATATTGTACTGTTTTGTGTATTTTTTTACAGTTTCATTACTGATAGGCTGCATATGATGTTTTGAGTTTTTGTTTTTTGTTAATTCTATATTTTTAAATAAATGCTACAATTATTATTGTTCCTTAGCTTTCAACCTTTCCCACCCCACAACACAACATCCAAAAAATCGTAAAAATATTCGTAGAGAACATATA
The DNA here is from genome assembly GCA_029963845.1 of Rhamnusium bicolor. Lineage (NCBI taxonomy): Eukaryota > Metazoa > Arthropoda > Insecta > Coleoptera > Cerambycidae > Rhamnusium > Rhamnusium bicolor. Next base: position 103,855 of record JANEYF010005409.1, on the reverse strand, counting down.
ATTAATACAACTATTGTTATGCTTTTCACATGCAATGTACAAATCAAATTTATATACTATGCTCGTGAATATTTGATACACTCAAACGTATATACTAATTATATACTAAATATAACCTATAATGTAATACTATTCTTATGCAAATTTCATACATTTTTTATTACGATTTACATGCGCTACATACGTAAAAAAGATCATACCGAGTATCAACGAAATGGAAACATTTTCAACTAAATCGTATCTAGTAAGTTGTACATTCTTTGAAGTATATGAATTCGCTTATACCTTGCATGATTATATGTATACTTTTAAAATTGTACTTTGATAATATATTGTGGATAATTGTGTTATTTACTTTTAAAATTTTACTTTGATCATATTTTGCATATAATTGTGTTATTTACTTTTAAAATTGTATTTTGATCGTATTTTGTATATAGTTGTGTTATTTGGGAATAAACCCAAAATGGGCCCAACCAATAACTCTTTACAGGAGGAAATAGTTGAATAAATATATTTGATTATGTTTCTCCAAATCATAGTCCAAAATGAATGACTCGCTGTCAAAATAAAATACTATAGGAAAATGGTAGCTTTGGGAATAAAACCTTATTCTTCGTTAAATAATTCTTAAAATCTCTATGAAGGTAATACATGTCATTATATATTTCGATAAATATACTCAGACTCCATCTACTTACCTATAAAGTCTTGGAGACCTGTATAAGACAATTTCGACTTAATTAATACCGTATCACCATGGATAAAAATAAACTGTTATATGTCAAATCATCTATAGAACTGCTTAGTTTTAATGTGATTTTATGATTGTTGTGAATATTTTCCGCCTAATATTCTGACCTAAAAATCAATAGCTACACGTTGTAATGTCTTTTAAATTTACTTCGAAATCTAAAGGTAGAAACATCTAATTGACCGGTATTATCAACATTTTCAAGTAACCTTTAATTTAGTGAGAGTTTTGTATCAAAAAAATATATTTTCAGCAACTCCAGCAAAATATAAATACGATAGCAATTAAACCTAATTTTTTATTTAAATTGTAGTACTGCAACCTGATATTTATATTTTGTTTGTAATATACTATCTTTTCGCTAAAAACTCCTTTTAAATTAAAGGTCCCTTTAAAATGTAGAAAATGTCAACCTTTAATCAAATTGATGATTAAAGGCTGTTTGTGCTCTAGACTACGCCTTCCAAAATTGTGCAGGTTATTGAAGATGGCGACATGATTTTGTACATGTTACATTATGTACTAACTCACGCTTGCCACTTTTTAATATATTATAAAATTTTTTTCTAAGAAAATTTTGTTTTATTTAAGTACGTTTAAAATTAATAAATGATTTTTCAAGCATTTAATTAACATATTATTGTTTTATTGTGTATGTTAACAAAATTACAATTCCTTAAGTGTACAAGGTTTTAACAGAGGATTCAAGACACCTATAAGAGTTACAGTTATAATAAAACTCCTACAAAGCTGCATCTACAGAAAGTTCAAAAGGTTTATAATTCGGTTTTAAAGTATGCTACACGGCTTTTTAATAAATTCTTATACTCTAGAAATACATTTGGTATCAGATAAACCTAATTTACAACTAATCAATTTACTAACATCCTTTATAAAACTTTTATAAAACAAATACCAGACTAAATAGCATTTAAATTGTTACTTGGGAAGGCATTGGCTTAAGAATAAGAATTAAGTAGTTAAAAAATTCGGAGCGATTTTGAAAATTGGGAGGGTATTACTTCTTTTTAAACTCTAAAGGACCTAAAAATCGCCCTGTACATCTTAGGATACAAATTTAATTCAATCACTAACCCGTGTATAAATTGTCAATGAAATTTTCTCCAAAAACGTTTCAATCGATGAATTCTAACTGAAAGTACACATCGAGAAAAGTGACCACTATTTCGACTATCTCTAAAATTTTGAACGTCACAATTTTTTTTTCATAGTTTTTTATTTACCGTGAACTAATATCTAACCGTAAACTGGATACCCCATATGTTCATATCTCTTTACTGAATTTATAAATTAATATAAAGTAATAGTCCTGAAAAATCGCATGTAGTGGAATAATTTCAGCTATTCATTTATTATAAAACTTCATTAAAATATACCATCCACTGCAAATTTCAATGACTAATTCTACTTACACTAATGATGGTGATTTTATCGTTATAAATAACATTAACTGTGATTAATTTAACAATTACATAAAAATAATAAAGATCTGAAGATAAAGATCACATTATTAATAGAGTCATCTAAAATATTCCAAAGGATCCAAGGACTACATTTCATACAGAATCGTGTTTCAAAATAACCAGTAACGAGATTAAATGACCGCGTAATAACTCAACATTGTGACACGTGTAAGCATCTACAACGGGGAGGTTTTCTGTCTAGAATATCGTTCGACAAATCGCTTCTTAGCTGAATATTCCTCGAAGTTGTATTAATAGAACAGGTGGAATATGCCAAAAAATGCATATGTTTGTGTCGTGCCACTCTTATAGTTGTAACAGGCAGTGGCAGCGAATTATTTAAGTTGATTAATTCATTAATTTTTCTTTTAATGCCTTATATTTCTTTACTTGGACAATAATTCAATCTAAGAGAGGAACCTTAACTTTCGCGTAGAGTACACGTATTTATTCCCGTCAACTGATTAAAGGCCTGAAATTCAAATTAATGAGAAAGAAAAATATAAGGTGTTAAAGTAATTTCAATATGCGCTGTTTCTAATGTTGACAAAATATCGTAAATTTAATTTTAATATATGGTACTTACAATGGCGTGAACAAGTATTTTAATATGCTCTGTATTAAAATCATTGGTTATGCATTTTCTTTCTAGCAATTTTTGAGATTCTCACCAAAGTTAGAACAAATAGTATTTATGTGTAAAAAAATATTAATTATGAAGCTGGATATACAGACATTCTACAAATACAGTAAGTACCAAAATGAATAACCCGTTTTGTTTTGCTTTTTATTGGTTCAACGTAAAAAAATAACAAAAAAATACATTCGAAAGGGGAATTGTTTTAAAGAAATATTGTGTCGGTCGAATGACTTCCATTCAGTGCAATGTATTCCTCCAAACGTCTAGCAAAATTTGCCATGACTCTTTGAAGCATAACCTTCGTAATAGCTTCATCTGCATTACAAATATTAACGTGGTTTTTCACAAAACATCAAAGGTTCCAACCCACTTCAGAATTTCATTAGAGGTACAGCTGCCGCAACATAAAGGTTTCCATGTCATTTGCGATTTGAAAGAGAATATGTATCCTTTCTCTCTTTTGTAACGAATAAAATCTAAAGATGCATTCAATTACTTCCCTCCGCATTCCCCGTGTGTTCATTCAAGTAAAAATATATAGTCCAGCAGACAAGCTGCGAAAAAAATGATTTAAAGTTTTGGATTGAAACCTTTATGTTGCGGCAGCTGTATCTGCTTACTTTCAGTTCTTCCAAAGTTTGAGACCATTGTACGTACGTACATCCTACTCTTCAGCCAGCTGCAGAGGGAAAAGTTGGGAACCATTATGTCAGTCAATCTTGCAGGCTAGTTGAAGTTAGTGTTCCGAAAAATCGGGCATTCATGAAAAAGTCGTTCCAGGAGCGTCATCCAAACTCTAGTTGTATGACTTGATGCGCCATCTTGTTGAAACCAATATGTATTGACATCCTTTTCTCCAAGTTGATGTTGGAAAAGGTTTTCAAGCATTTCCAGGCATCTCTGTGATATTACTGTCACTGTTTCACCATTTTCTTCAAACAAATATGTCACTATGGTATTAGGGCAGAAACTATACACCAGTAACCTTCGGAGAATGTAGCGACCTTCTATGTATTTGGTAAGAGTTTTCTGTAGCCCAGTAATGACAGTTCTTTTTTGTTCACATGTCCATTTAAAGAAAAATGGGCTTCGTCTGTCCTAATCCTGCGTTACGCAACTGTAGCAAACTTGGACAAAATTTGTGATGGGCACGTTTATCTCACTCCCAGAGTTCGTGCACAACAGCAATTTTATAGGGATGAAATGTAATACCAGTTTTTAATTTATCAATAATTAATTATAATTAACAAAAAGTATCTGTAAAATTTATTGATATATAGATATAATTGGTAAATGATCCAAATTGGTTAAAAATATCTTCCAATAAAAAAACTCATTGGTCAAACCTGGGAGACTTGAACGATGGATAAGGAGACAAACTGGATGTAAAACAAATGAATAATAATGAGTTCACAGTCATGTATACAATGTACTGTTCTGTCACTGGCGGTTCTTCTATAGGGTCATTTGGTCAATGACCTCCCACATACAAATAAAAAATAGAGCTATTCATTTTCTGAAGTTTAAAATATATTTTTAATATTTTTAAAAAATATATTAAAGTTTCTAGTTCATTCTATGCGCAATACTATTCAAATATCTAGATCGCAGGATTTCGTATCCCCTCCGAGCACCGAGCCTCTACATTCATATTCATTACATTATTCATTTATAGAATTTAAAAATCTTGGGTCAATCCACAACTTGTCCTCAAAGCTAGCTACGGACCGAATTTACAACGAATTAAAGTGAAATAGACTTATGCGCGAATCGTCAGAAAGCAAAAGAGACAGAAAACACTGGCGGGGACAATGTCCCTGACATATTTTACGGAATCGGTAACGCACAAAGTTCAGAGTAGAGCAGTCTTAATGCTGACTAGGTACGCGTTGGTCGGTAAATTCTGTCGCGTTGTTTTAAATGTTTTTATTTGTGAACATTTTATTAGTAAATCTCCACTTGTCGTGAAATTAAGTAAAACAGTGTTTTTGGTGTTTACTGTTAAATATGAGTGTTGTACAAAATATATTAAAACTGAAAGATGGACATAAGTTTGGTTATGAAGACCGAGTGAAATTCAAAGGTGGTGGCCGTCCAAAACCTAATATGACGATAAAGCAAACATCTCTTGATAAGAAAAAAAGAAGTTAATAGGTATTTTCGAAAATCAATGTACGATTTATCCGAGTAGATTTGCGGATGCGAGGTAAAAAATACATTTTTTTTGTTCCCATGCCTGTTATTTGGTGATATTCTGATCCTATATGGTCCAAAATAGGTGTAACTAACTTGAAACGTTTAAAAATAAAAGTACAGAAACGTTCGCTCGCATGAAGTCATATGAATAACTGTTGTAGTCTAGCAACACTTGGTACAGTTGATATTAGAATGCAGTTAGACAGTGCCTATAGAAAAAGTTTAAAAGCTTACAACGAAAACGTTTCTAAAAATAGATACATTTTAAATAAAATAATAGACTGTGTATTATTCTGTGGAGCTTCTGAGCTAGCACTACGCGGACATGACGAAACTGAGTCCTCTGATAACCCGGAAATATTTCGAGTTCTAGTAAATTTTGTATCTGAACTAGATGCCATTTTTAAAGACCATTTGCAAAACAGTACTGTGTTTAAGGGCACTTGAAGATAATTCAAAATGAACTTTTAGATTCGATACTGGCGATTATTCACGAAGAAATAAAATCTGAAATTAATCAATCTGACTTCATTGCAGTTCAAGTGGATGAAACCACAGATAGTTCCAATAAAGTACAAGTAGTTTTTGTGTTTAGATACGTTTTAGACGCTGTTGTATGTGAGAGATTTTGGAAATTTATTCAGCCTCAAGGAACGACATCGCAGCAATTGACAGATGTAATTTTAAAAGAGTTAGAATGTCTGAAAATTAATGAAAGTCCTGAAACATTGAAAGCACAAAGTTACGATGGAGCATCAGTAATGAGTGGTGCTTTTGGAGGTGTACAAGCCAAATTTAAAAAAAGTTGTCCTTCAGCAAATTTTATTCATTGTTACGCTCATCAACTAAATTTAATTTTACAAAAAGCAACAAGTCAGGATAAAAGCATAAAAAATTTTTTTGCTAAGTTACATAGCTTTTCTCCATTCTTTTGGAAAATCGCCAAAAAGAACAGCCGTGTTAGATAATGTTGTTAAGGTGAGATTACCTAAAGCGGCTCCAACACGATGGAATTTTAATACAAAGTGCATAGAGACTGTTTATACCTATCAAACAGAATTATTAGATTGTTTGGAAAAAATCATTGATACTGAACCAGAAAGCAACACTTTAAACCAAGCTATTGGTTTAAAAAACTACTTACAAAATGAACATTTTCTTTACTGGTTAAATTTTTTTCATTTAGTTATGCCTGATTGTGATATATTGTTCAATCAATTACAAAATGTAATATCGATGTCATAACAGTAAATAAGTGTATTGGCATTTTTAATAGTAAAGTTGAAGACATCAGAAATAAAATTTTGAATAACTGTTTGGAGGAGACATCCATGCAGTCTGCCCAGAGATGTAAAACGGAAGAATCAAATAGGAGAATTTCATTAGAAGTTTGTGATATAATTACATCTGAGATCAAAAACAGGTTTGGCTTCAGTAATCATTTAGCAGTGTCTCAGTTATTTCACGCAGATCGATTTAAAGATTATAAAAAAAGCTTTTCTATGTTTAAATTAGTTAAAACGGAGTATCCAGTCATAAATCATTTGAAACTTAAAACTGAATTAGAAGTATTATATAGCCGAGAAGATTTTTTCCAATAGTGAAGGTGCAGTTGCTTTGTTCCAGCTTTTTATTAACAATAATTTGTGCAATACTTTTTCTGAAAGTGTCAAACTGTTAAAAATCTTGTGTACTCTCCCTATGACTACCGTCGAAAGTGAACGTTGTTTTTTCACCTTAAAAAAGAATAAAGACATTTTTAAGAAATACCATGGGTCAGGAAAGGTTATATTCTTTAGCTATGCTTACCATAGAAAGGGCATTGATAAAGAAGATAAAAGACTTTAATGAAAAAGTAATTGATCACTTTGCATCTCAAAAAGACCGGAGGATCGACTTGGAATTTAAATCACTTTAAAAGATAGGTAATACAGTAAACTTTTCTAATTGACCTCCCTATCTCTTGACCCACGAACCGCCACTGCTGCATTTTGTACACAATGTTTAAAAATTATAACCAAGCTTTTAGTTTATGTGAAAGTAAAAAATTTAAACTCGTATTTAATGATAAACAATAATCATCTAAAAAATGAAACTAATTGTAATTCTCCGAAACTAATTATCTATTAATGTTTTATGAATATTTGCATTGCTAAATAAGGCTCATTATTCGATTTAACACCTGAACTAAAAGCCATACCACAGGCGAGGAACGATTGACAAGAAATAAACTAGTGAAATTCTCTTCAGCAGGTAACTGTCAACAGTGATGTCCCTGCGACGCTGCGACAACCGGAGAGCGCGCTACAATGCCCTATTTGGTAAGAACACGAGGAACAAGCCGCTTATCCTTTCATGGTGCGCTTGCTTTACTTCATCTTGTGCGATATATGTTAATATGTAAATTGTATAATTAATGGATTGTTGAGATCGGCCGCGTGGGTTATATTGCCATTAGATTAACGCGGTGAGTGTCTTTGTACTCTTGATTGCGAATAACAGTGGCGTTTCTGCCTATTTATTAAACATAATATTGATTTACATAAATTATGGACAATTTTTAAAACATTAAAACTATCATAAATATGAAATACAAAGTAAACACTGATATACTCTATTCACGATATTTTTGAGTAGGAGTTTGTAATAATGAACTTATGTCGCCCTGTATACTAGTGAAAATAATACTTGTCATGTATTGGAAATTTCAACCCATACGCCGCCCCCTTGTGGCTAAAAATCTCACTAACGAAAGGAGTAATGATCTTTGTTTACATTCGCTTGATCACATTTGTATAACTGCGGTTTTACTACCGCTTTTTCATTTTATTCAACCTTTATTCCAGGACAATCCACGTTTGTATCACCAACAGCTGTGGTCTTGGGGAGAAAAATAGATAGAAGAAAACCATGGGAGAAAGCATTATTGATAGAAAAATCAGTAATTTCCGTCCATTCAAGCCCAGTCATATATAAAGTAATATTAATAAGAAGTTTTAAGGTTAAGTACTCCCACAAGTTAGCAAAAAATATACCAAAACTGATAGAGTTTATTTACCAGCTTTCGATTAATGTAATAATATATATTTTTCTACCTAAGACTTTGTAAAGAACCCACAAAAGTACTTAAAATGAATGTAAACAAACCAACAACCAGCTGATAGTTACTCGTCTGATCGCCATATGCGCCGTGATGATCGTTTCCCTTTTTAATTAAAAGAATTTATGACAGGGGACATTGTTGATAAATCATTTACATTACTTGAATAATATTGTGTATAAATGAGATGCTAAATGCTATCTTTACAAATAAGACTAGATTGATTTTAAGTTAAGATCGGTATCCAATAATCTTGTAAAGTTTCCCTGATTCATCATTGTGCAGTGAAGCCTGACAGTTGATGAATCGTACAAGCGTTATTAGGTGCAGAATTTTCTCTACCAAATTACACTAATATTAAAGTTTCATTTTACACCTTGAGTGAGTAGTATATCACGTGTCTTGTGTAAGATAGCAGCACCACAACATCCTAAAAAATAACGGGAAGGGTCTACCTATCAGACAATGTCTTATATTGTGTTTCACTACTATATCAAAGTGTTTGTAACCATCTAAAGAAACGTGAAAAGGGTTATTGTATTTACTTTTTAATATTTTGTAAGAATTCCATTATGTATATAGATAAAATTATTGTGTATATAGAAAAAATGTATCAATCCTTGCACAAATTCCGAGAATTTTAATCGTGCTTTTGTAAGTTATAATAGATTTGTGTAACCTGTAATTGTCATCAGAAGCAAATTTGTAATTTATGGTGTCGATGAAATAATAACAGACCAAGAAAGTTATGGGTAAAAATGATTTTATATTTTTTTGGGCAACAACCTGTTTGATAATAATACCGGGTGACAACGAGATTAGTCCCGTTCCAATTTCTCGGTTAATTTTAGGAATACAATTTTAAAATTTTGGCATAACATTTGTGAAACAAAAAGCCACATTTTGCACTTATTAAGTGAAAAATATCACGTCCGGTCCAACCGCAAATAGCAACAACTTTTGATTTTTAAATAGCAACCTATATATATTTTTTCATATTTAGCTTCAACATGAAATTCTCGTTACAACAATGTATCACAAGTAGGTAATTATTTTCAAAATGGCGTCATAATTTCGAAAAAGTGAAAAAGTTAAGTTGGCAACTGCAAGACTGTGTTTTTAAAAATTTTACCCAGTAGGCCTTGAATCTGATGTATCACGTTCATTTTTATTATTGCATTTCAATAAAAGTTTATTTCATGCAAAAGTCATTATTTTGAATTGAAAAACAAATTTTTGAAAAAACATAAAACGCAAATGGATTTTATTCAATTTTTTTTAAATGGTAACCATATTTTTTTACTAGCAATAACAAAGCCCAAAACATTACCTTTCATTTGATGTATAATACGTCTAGTTTCAGTACTAATTTACTTTGAAATTACTGGATTTCTGTAGATGCTACATTTACTAATTGCTATTGTTAAAATAATACATATAGAGGTTATATAAAATTGACAGAATTTATTAATAATTATTTATAAGATTGGGAAAATAAAATTATAGCAATTGTTCAAAATGCATTCCTTCAACTTCAGTAAATTTTTGAGCCTTACTGATGGTTTCCCTTACTATCTGTTCCAATATTTGCGCAATTATTGTTGCAAAAGCTGGGAGAATTTTGATTTCCAACTCCTGTAGGTTTCTTGATGAATATGATGAATATACTCGTTCTTTGACGTATCCCATAGGAAAAAATCCATATGGGTTAAGTCAGGTGATCCGGCAGGCCATTTTGTGGGCTCATATGTCGAAATGGTTCTCTTTTGAAAGATTTTTTCTAAATAATTAGATACATCGAAGGTTATGTGGCGGAGTCCATCTTGTTGGTAATAAATACTTCTCAAATTCAAAGGTAATTCTCCTAAAAAGCCCTCAATTTCATTTTCTAAAACGTTCAGGTACCTAATTCTATTTAAAGTCCCTGAAGTAAAATGGGACCTATGATGCTAGTATCCACAATTCGCGCCCATACATTTACCCCAAACACCTCCTGGTGATTTTCTTCTCTAAATTCATGTATATTTTCTTGAGACCAGTAACGCAAATTATTTCGGTTAAATATGCAATTCTTAGTGAACCGACTTTCATCTGTGAACAGGATTTTGGGAACAATGTTTTTATTTTCTAATGGCCAATGGCAATAATGAACCCTCCTACCCGCATCAGCTTCATATAAGTGCTGATGAAGTTGATATTTATATGATTTATATCCATCTTTTCTCAATATTTTTCTAACAGATTTTCGGCTAATATCAAGAGCTCTTCCAATTTCACATGTACTTGAATTTTTATTAATTTCCACGGATGCTAAAATATTAATATCTGTGGCCTCGTCAATAACAAACGTATTTTCTTCGTTTTCATTTGGCTGGGCCCTAAATTTTTCTTCTAAAATCTTAAAATATTTTCTACAAGAATGATGCCTTCCAGGATACCGCTCTACATATAATCTTTCAAATTGGTATGCATTTCTTTTTGATTCACCATAAATAAGTAACATATCCACCTTTTCATTTTGGTAAATACCACCGTATGTATTTTTTTAAAAACTTTTAAATAGTTATATTAGCAAATAAATCACAAGCAAATTAAAAGATTACTACATAAACTTTATCAAATAATAACTTAAGCAAATGTTTGAAAATAAATGCCATTTTGCCATAGCACGCTAGTAAAATTTAATACATATATACATACGGTTTCATTAAATACTGAAGAATAGCATCTACAGAAATCCAATAATTCTAGAGTAAATTAGTACCGAAACTAGACGTATTATACATCAAATGAAAGGTTAGTGTTTTGGGCTTAATTGGTGTAAGTAAAAAAATATGGTTGCCATTTAAAAAAGTTTAATAAATCCATTTGCTTTTTATGTTTTTTCGAAAAATTGTTTTTCAATTCAAAATAGTGATTTTTGCACGAAATAAACTTTTATTGAAATGCAATAATAAAAATGGAGGTGATACATCAAATTTAAGGCCTACTGAGTAAATTTTTTGAAAACACAGTCTTGCAGTTGCCAATTTAGCTTTTTCACTTTTTCGAATTTATTTTAGAACAATTACCTACTTGTAAATACCTCGTTGTAACGAGAATTTCATGCGGAATCTAAATATGCAAATATATATAGGTTGCTATTTAAAAATCAAAAGTTGTTGCTACTACCGGTCGGACCGGAAGTGATATTTTTCACTTACTAAGTGCAAAATGTGACTTTTTGTGTCACAAATGATATGTCGAAATTTCAAAATTGTATTCCTACAATCAACCAAGAAATTGGAACAGAACTAATCTCATTGTCACTTGGTCTAGTCCAAGATTGTATGACAGCAGAGAAAACGTGTGGACCTCAAATAATTTACTTATATATTGAGTGGGGACTGCATTTCAGTCATTACTTTGAATGTATCACCGGATTTGGCGAAGGTGCTAGGAAGAATTGTGCTGAATAGATTGTTTACATACATACATAGGTATTTGTAAAAGTATTCATGTCATTATTTCTGCAAGTATAAAGATTGCTTATAATTTTTAGTTATTTTGAAGAAAATCCTCTCTAGTGAAGTAAAGTTATGATAAATTTTCATGTCTCGTGTGGAAGCGTTATGAAATTTCTTTATGGAATGTATTTTCACATTTATACGAACGAAAATTATGCCTATTGTGCTTAGAAACAGGCATATCATTACAATTTTGAACTCTTCTTAGCAGATGATTTAAACTGTTGAGACGGTTATGAAGTTGCTGGTTGATCTGATTCTATATAAATTTGGTCTTAAATAGTATATTAGACAAAATAAATTTTAGTTCTGTATAAATTTATAATACAATTTTCATAATGTTATGAATATTATAACCGCAGTATCTTAAATATCCATGAAAATAGAAAAAAGTTTGAGATATATATCATTATTTTAACTAGGAAAAGACATATCGCCAACTCAGTTATGTTTTTATACTTAAATATTAATAATAAATAATACACTTTTTACCATATATAATATACGAATTATGCGAATTATTACACAGTTATTCCTTCCATCTTCTTACTAACAGAGATGAGCCCATTTCAGAGAATTTTGCATTACTTTACGCAAAGTTTCAGGCTCCAAATTTCTTATATCTGCACGAATATTGTTTTTGACTTAGTGAATGGTTTGGGGTTTGTCCACATACACCTGCTCCTTCAAATAGCCCCATAAGAAGAAGTCGGAGGCCGTCAAATATGATTTGCATTTCTTGAAATAATTCGTTCACCGAAAATTTTATGCAGTAACTCCATTGTCGCTCTGACCGTGTGCGCAGTGTCTCCGTTCTGCTGGAACCATATTTCAAGATTATCCTCGACCGTTGGACGTAAAAAAATTATCAAGCATAGTCCTATACAAAACCCCGATGATGGTGTCTAGGTGGCCTTCCTTATTTTCAAAAAAATATGCGCCAATAACAGATTCGACGGCCCCCGACTTCTTCTTATGGGGCTATTTGAAGGAATGGGTGTACGTGGCCAAACCCCAAACCATTCACCATTTCAAAAACAATATTTGTGCAGAAATAAGAAATTTTGAGCCTGAAACTTTGCGTAAAGTAATGTAAAATTCTCTGGATAGAGCCCATCTTTGTCAGCAAAAAAGTGCGGCCATTTGAGAGATGCTTTATTTCATACATAGCTGTAAAAATTTCCATGAATTATATTTTCTAACAAAAAAATAAAAAGTTGTAAAAAAATTAATTTGCAGAAGATATTTATGTTTTACATCCTTCAGTCTCATTTGGCCCACTCGTTACATATTGTGTATAACTCTGCCTTTTAGCAGACTCTTATACACAATATGTAACATCTGCCTTTTAGCAGACTCTTATTTTATAGAAATAATTAATACAGAAATTTGTATTATTATTAACATTTGCTTATAAAGCTTATATAACAACTGAGTATAATTTAAGTTGTATAAATGGATAGAAAGATATGATATTATATACTCTAGAAGTGTCTCGAAAATGCTTAATATTGAAACAAAACCCACATACCGTCACCACTATAATTAGCGAACATAATAAATGATCGAAATTAATTAGGTTAATTTATCTATACTGTCTTGGTTACACCAATTTAGTCTTACTGGCTGCTGAAGAACAACAAACAGGGTTGAAAATGAAATAAATTTGTTAGTTTAACCGACCAATGATAAAGTAAATAATGCAATTGATTGTGATTGTGATTTACCATTACTTGTTACTGATTATAATTTCGTCCATTGAACAAATTCGCAAAATTCAGACAAATGAATAAATTAGGAAGTTACAAAATTTACAAACACGTGAATGATCAGATGATAGAAAATACATAGAATAGTTTCAACTTTGGGCAATCGAGATTTTCGCCACATTGAATTTTGTTGGTATTCAAGGTAAATCCTCTAGTTAATCATTTGTTTGATTTTCGCTAATAACATTTCCACCTGTCACCTGCTGATGTTTAGTCAGCCAATAACGTGTTGTTAATCTTAAACAATAAAATAATTTTTATTGTTTTGTTTACCTATAATTCATTCATTTCATATAAGCGTAAAAAAATTAGCATAACCGTGCGGTATAATATAAATACATTTTGTGAATTTATGTATTGCACCACGCGCCTATCCTAGAGAACTATGCACGACTGAAGGTCGACAAAGGTCGCACTGCGAGTCCAGGTAAAAAAAAGGTTGTGCTCATATGAAATGAATAGGGTATAGATCAGAACAGCCAGGTCTACCAACTTAAAAGTGAGGGTCAGAAAGTATGGGAACTTTGCAGTAACCTTTTTCATAGTAGCATAGTAGAGGCCAGTTTAAAGTTACTAAGAAAATGACAACATTCGTCGCATTTGCTGCTTTTCGGTAAACTATTATTGAATGATGACGCCATATTGACCATTTTTTTATTAAATATGGTCATTTGCAAACATATCTTAAAAAAAGAGCATTATTATATAAACAAAAAAATGTTTTCCATCACAAATTTTGCATTTTCAAGTGAACAATTTTTTTTTTCGAAAAAACAGTTTTCTAGAGAGCGCGTCCTTTTTATCGAAGTATCATGTAAACATTTTACAGAAAATAAGTAATTTCCACACAGAGTGAATGTAAAACATTATGGTATATTACCTACACATTTATTACCTACATATATTTCTTTTAATCGATTTAATTTGGACATATTGACTTCAAACTCACGATCAGTAAGTCCGATTGCAATACATTATATTTTGATATTCCAACGAAAGAGAGAGCAAAACATAGTAACAGGGAATGTTCCGGAATGGTAATTGCTACGTAATAACTATTCCCCATTTTGGTGAATGCTTGGTAGAAGAATTGTTTCCATTACGTAACGATCGTTAGTTGCGGAAACCTTTAAAGAGTCACTAGCTACTATGTAGAGACTATTAAATGTGATGCTTGGGACAAGATTATACTAGCTACACCTATGTCCAATATCTATCTAGGTGTAATATTTGATATGCCACTTTTTGCACTAGTTATGTAATGTAGAAGGTAGCAATGTTTTTATTTCATAATTGTCTAAATTTTACTAAATTGTAAGTGAATTCTTTAAAAATCTATGATCTAAATTGAAATAAAGTAGATACCTATGTCTTCTTCAGTATTTAAAGTATTTGATATTCAAAATTGATGTTGAATATCTAAGGAAACTATAGTTATTTAAAAACCAGATATAGATTAGCATAGACAAAGGATAGGAAATGTTCTATAAAGATTTTCTTATACAACTTATTACATTATAAAATTTAGTTTCTTTTGATGGTACATTATCTTTATTCTTGTACTTCATTGTAGTTAAAGTAATTTTTTAAGAAGGGATCTTACAATTTTAATCTTTATAATTGCTAACCGAATCCTAAGTCCCTGAGGAAAATTAGAAAATATATTTTATATATGAATATTTTATTATGATTTGTTATTCATATCAGAACAGTATATCAATAATGAACTAAACCATAGTTCTGATTCTTTTTACTAAATGAAATAATGAAGATTAGTGCCTAATATAGACACTGTGCACAGAAACGATATTTCTTATTTTCATGAAGGGTTTGTTGTGCATAATTCGTTATGAGGAAATAAGGAATAACAATTTAAATCAAGAATTGTTTAGCTGTCGAGAACCAACAATGTTCTAAATCTATCAACATCTCATATTCTGGCCCTTCACTCTAATTACTTCAAGTATACGTGTATTTGGGCATACTTCTGATGATATGGTCGATCACATCTTGTGGGATTTGTGCCCATAAAATGGGAAAAACATCTAACAGTTGCCTAATGTTCTTTAAATCCGGTTTATGTAATAAATCCCACAAATGTTCAATGCGATTCAAGATCGCGATCAATTCCAAAATTTCAAGAATGTTGAATACTTGCTGAGTACGATGGGGACGAGCATTATCATCAAATAAAATAAAATTTTCTCCAAATGCAGCTTGAAGAATCGTCATAATGGTACTGACAATATCATTGTAACCGAGGGGTTCAATATGAAGGATGACTTGACAGGCCAAACTCCCTGAATCTATTTCGTACTGATTGAACACTGTATCCCCATGTACGTAAGGTGGTTCTTACTTGAGAAGCGTAAAAGGTAGAATTCCTTCTTACTGTAAATCGAAAATAACAAGCGATGTTGTAGACCAGGATCGATCACTTCTGAGCCGTTCTTTTACAGAATCAGATTCCAAAAACCGATTCCAATGACGTATTGGCTTACTCCTAATTCTGCAGCAACATTGACTTGACGCAAGCTAGCTTGGAGCATAGCTATGGCCCTATTAACATCAGGTTTTGATAAATTATGGCTTGTTCCCACAGTTGTTCAAAAACTCCACTGAATACCTTTCAAATACGCTTGAACACAATTATGTAAATCTACATTTTTCGAAAAATAAGCAATGTATATTTTTTGCATAACATTGCATTGCAAGAAAACTGTTTTTTCAAATTCAGATGCCAGACTGATGTTCCCTCAACAATTTAATATAAAATGAAATATAATATTTGTTTAATTATGCCATAAACTAATCTTATAGAATTCTTAGTCCGGGTCTGCTGTATAGTTTTTTACATTAAGTAAGAAAAAAATCGTAACAGGGAAAAGACTTATTTATAAATATTACGAAGCAGATGCAAAAGCTAAATATGTTAATGGTCCATTAATTACACACCTAAAAATACATGTAAAATGCAAACAATTATTTCTAGAAATAATTAGGTTTTATGTATAAAAACAATTAATACTGAAATGTTAAAATTTCTAACCAAACGAGTTTATAATTATTGGGGTTAATTATTGCTCTAAAGGTTACTTTGTATCGATGTTATACAATAGCATATCCAAAAGTTAATGAACTTCTAACATATAACTTTTTATTTTCTATATTATATGTATGGGTTATATTTACACCTACGATATCTAAGTTATCTAAAACAACGGGATAAATTATTATGAATAAGTTAAATTAAGGTGTCATAACCTTCCCTTCACAAAAGCAAAGCTTCTCTTGTAATAGGATATATAGGATATTCTATTATAATGACATACTGTTGTAAAACATATGACTTTTACTTTGAGTATACCTCGTACAAATATTGGTAAATTCTCGCCTTTATATCAAATGTGCAATAATTATAATGAACACCAACATACTCTTGATATTTTCTTCTGCAATATAGCCACAGTTAAAAAATCGTGAAACTATTTTTTTTCTCTACAAAAATTTGCATATATATATATATATATATATATATATATATATATATATATATATATATATATATATATATATATATATATATATATATATATATATATATATATATATATATATATATATATATATATATATATATATATATATATATATATATATATATATATATATATATATATATATATATATATATATATATATATATATATATATATATATATATATATACATATATATATATATATATATATATATATATATATATATATATATATATATATATATATATATATATATATATATATATATATATACACATATATATATCTATATATATATATATATATATATATATATATATATATATATATATATATATATATATATATATATATATATATATATATATATATACTTATATATATATATATATATATATTTATATATATATATATATATATATATATTTATATATATATATATGTATATATATATATGTATATATATATACATATATGTATATATATATACATATATGTATATATATATACATATATATGAATAGTGGTGAGAGGTATGAAACTTCTCATATGGTCTGAATGCTACTATGCGACCGACATCCTACATGTTTCTGTGGCGGATAGCGACTTGCATCACAGCAAGTACCGAGGCGGCGACCCCTAGCCCAGGTGGACTAAACTAATGTTATTAAATATGATTTGAAGGAAACAACTACTCGGCGGGCAAATACCCCGACCTGCATTGAATTACACCTTCAAATCATGATAGATGGAAAGCCAATATCATTTGTCAATTCCTAACCAGACATAGATCGATTTCGAACTTATTTGTTCTCTTCAGTATGCCATAGGTTATGGAACAGACAAATGATAGTGGCCAACCTGCTAGTTATATACTAACTAAGGTGAAGTGAATAGTGGTGAGAGGTATGAAACTTCTCATATGGTCTGAATGCTACTATCCGACCGACATCCTAGATGTCTCTGTGGCGGATAGCGACTTGCATCACAGCAAGTACCGAGAGCGGCGACCCCTAGCCCAGGTGGACTAAACTAATGTTATTAAATATAATTTGAAGGAAACAACTACTCAGCGGGCAAATACCCCGACTTGCATTGAATTTCACCTTCAAATCATGATAGATGGAAAGCCAATATCATTTGTCATCGATCTATGTCTGGTTAGGATATAATGTATATATGCATGTATGTATACATGCATATATGTGTATATACATTTTAAAATTAAGTTTAAAGTTATATTCTTGTCTAAAATATTATTTTATATTATATATTAGTAATTCCCATTCTGTAAATGGTTTGCCATTGAATGGTGTAAATAAATTAATAAATAAATAAAAATATATGCACCTAGATAAATACACAATACACATACACATAGATATAAATAGATATTAAAAATAACAACATATTAACAATAATTAAAAACATTTAAGTATACTTTTTTAGGGCATCTCAAAATCTGATTTTAATAACATAATATCACACTTAGTAAAACTATATAAGCAGAGATGATAATGTCTTGAAAAGTTACCGAAACGTCGGCAAGCTGATGAAGTAGTTTTTTTCTCAAAATAAGGACCCTTACCCAACAAAACTTTTTCCAACTATTAATAAGCCGGTCCAGAAACTTTTGTATTTATAATTAATGTTTTGCTTTTACTGTTTTTAGTTTTTGCACAAGAATGTTGGAAAAGACACACGGAATGTTGGAAAAGACCCACCCACGAGTCGCCAATGAATACGACAGCTCTTACCATTATCTACCTAGCTACTATATGCATTGTTTCCCTATTGATGTTTATTGTTCACGTTCTTATTTATATTTTGCAATTACAGGCGCTTTATCTATTAAATTAGTATTGATTTAATGGGTTTACTTTGTCGCTCTTGTTGTTAAGAAAGAACCCGCCACTACCTTAGTTTACTGCTAATAAAATTCAACTGCTTCAATGGCGTATATTAAATAGAGTTTCAGGTAAGTCAGATAAAAAGAATAATATAGAAATAATGTATAATGACAGAATTTTAAATATCACTGAATGTGTTGAAAAATTTAATGATTATTTTTTATCTTTTGCCAAACTCCTGTCTAATTTACAGCAGAATTTAAATGAGCCTATTACAGAATCTTTTAATACTGTTAAGAACTCACTTTTTTTTCGACCTCTTATAGAGGGCGATGTACTAGTTTTAATTAATAAGTTAAAAAATTCGAAATCCTCAGGAATTGACGAAATATATAATGCTCTCTTAAAGCATATTTCCATATGGGTATATATAGTTGAACCTCATACTCACATAATTAACCTGTCTCATAAACAAGGTATTTATCCTGATAAATCCAAAATTGCTAATGTAATACCTTTACATAAAAAAGGGGATGCCAGCCTAATAACAAATTATAGAGGTATTACTTTATCACCAAGTATATCCAAGGTTTTTGAATCCGCTGTTAATAATCAACTTGTTAATTTTCTATTAATAAATAATGTACTATCCCCCTAGACAGCATGGTTTTATGAAACATAAAAGTCTTGACACTGCACTTAATGATTTTGTGAATGGTATTGTGGGTGTTCTCGATAAGTCACAGGTAATATAGTTCTTTAAGGTAAACACACTCTTTTATTCCAGTGTGTGAAGATGTAATCGAAGCGTGTGGCAAAGTGACATTTTCCGCAGTCATTTTGAAGTTAGAAAATGTGAATATGTGTTAACGAAAAACTTTGATAAAACGGTAGCGTTGTGCTTTGAGTTACCTACCAGTTACAAATTAAAACAAAAATAACAAAATTGAACCATGGAAAAATATTCCATTCCATTTTTGCAGCCTGGAGGCGAGAAGTTCAGTTTGCTGTTTTGATAGGCTTAAGTCACGCACTAATCATTCAAATCATTTTGGCGTATAAGATGAGCCTCATTGGAGGTGTGAAGGCTTTATATAAGATCGCTAGTGTTTTCAGAAATATGTATATTTTGTTCAGTTTCTGTATCATCACAGTGATTACCCTTGGAAATGTTAATATCCCACCAATTCAACATCGAAGTTGTTACTGGTAGGCCTTCTCCATGAGGCACTGGTCTTAGCGGATGGCAAATTCAGGTATTCGATTTTATGTTTTTGTTTTTTTGAATATCATTCTCTATTTGTTAGGCAGAAGTAGCAATCATCAAAATGATTGGTAGGTTCTCTCCACGCCATGGAAACAGCAAATGGCATGCAGTTTTTCTTGCCTTTCGTCCACTCAACAATAGTGGCATAACAACTCACATAGCACACATGAGGAGCCCAACTTTTAACCTGATCACCAACTTGACATCCTAAATAAGCTTTTTTCACTTGTATTGTTAGAGATCTCCTTGTAACCTCACAATAAACTGTCCACAAATACAGCAAAACGTGTCCGGTAAATTTTTACAAGATCTATGATGAAAACTCGCCATTTTGACCACAAAATCTAACGGTAAAAAACGCACAACCACTCTATAATAAGATCATCATACTACTGGGAAGTTAAACACCCCATCACTCACCACCAATAACCTGTGGACGTGCTACCAACTGCAGCAGAATAAATAATGGTATGGAGCATACTTCAATGTTAACCATAGAAAGTGCATATCATATACACATAAGTGTGATGTGTAATGCGTCTTTAATACCAGATACGTAATTAACAAGCAAAACTGACAATAAAAATAATAATTTTGTCCATGTTACTGAAACCTTGTAAATCAGTAAATCGATTATTGAAATATCTCGATTATTCCCATCACTAGTAGACAGTGCAGGCACTAGGAAAACTCGCAAATAATTTTCGCGAATTTTGCACACTGTTTTGTGTCCCAGATTAGCGGATCATATGCCAAACACCGCTCCGCGAAAGTAACTGCGGTGTTGCTAACTGAGGAAAAAAGAGCAAAGTTACATATAATTGGAAAAGTTTTGTTGGGTAAAGGTCCTTATTTTGAGAAAAACTACTTCATCAACTTGCTGACGTTTCGGTAATTTTTATTACCATCATCAGGGCACTACAAGATATGAAATTATGATGTCTAAAAACTTTTCTGTTACATATAATATTATGTACATTTATCCCGATTATCTACCTCAATATTGGTTGCATATGTTACAGGTATATAATAAACATATACATATCAATATAACAATTAATTTTCAATTACATAAAGGCTTTTTAAAAATATGATTTTTTTATATAACTGCCAGCCCTGAAAAATGTCAAATATTTTCGCTGCCTTTCTATTACTGTTGTTCACACAAAAACTGTCTGGCTTTTAGTTTAGGAGTTATCGACAACAAATGAATAGTATTTTATATGCAAGAGCTCCTTCCTAGATATTTTACCTTCCCTAAGGGTGTTTCCAAAACAAAAACTGAAAATCACGTTTAATGACTTTGTAGGGTATCTAATTTAATTCTAATCTTCGAGTTTTTGTGGGATTATAGGTCGAATGGGAAAATCAATAACACTTATTGAATTTAATGCTGATGTTTCGAAAAATTCATTTTTTTCATTTTCAAGACTGCAATTTATAAAACATAATAATTATTTTCTTGTATAATAACAAAGTTGTACTTAAACTACTTACATTCATAATGTGGTTTGTGTTTAAAAACAGGAGTTTGTTACGAAACACGATAATTATTATAAAATAAATCTTACAATAAATTAAAATATTTTTTTTAACAAAACTTAAAACTTATGAAATAGGTAAGATAATAAAATAGTTACTATAGTAATGTAATGAGTTCCTTTAGTGAATTCAACCTGCGCCTGCGATATGATTGCCGAATGGTGAGGTGTAAATTGCTTCGCACACAAAATAGGTATGTACACAAAAAACAATTGTAATATTATTATATTTGCGTTTTAAAATTATTATTTTGTCTTAAAATACTAAAATATATAGAATTAAGACTTTCCATATTTGTGCGTTTATTTACTCTGTTATTATTTCTTAAAATTTTTATCGTTTCTAAAAGTAATATTTTTTTAAATTGCTTTCTGTACCTAAAATTCTACAATTATCAAAATCAAAATTGTGGTCAGGTTTCTGTAGAATGTGTTCCACTAATGCTGTGTGTTTTGTTTTCTTGGTACTTTTTGATATTCTTACGTCATATTCATGCTCTTTAATTCTATCTTTGAGATATCTCTTTGTCTGGCCAATATATACACTATTACAATAATTGGTATGGTTGCAATTGAATTCATACACTACATTTGATTTTTCCAATTTGGGTGTTTTTTTTTCTGTGTGCGAGGCATTTTACACCCCACCACTCGGCATCATATCTCAGGTTGAATTCACTAAAGGAACTCATTACTATAGTAACTATTTTAACGTGTATGTGTACTGTCTAACCTATTTCATAAGTATTAACTTTTATAAAAGAACATTTTAATTTAGTGTAAAATTTATTTTATAATAATTATGACATCGTGTTTCGTAACAAACTCCTGTTTTTAGACACAAACAACATTATGAATGTAAGTAGTTTAAGTAAAACTTTGTTATTAAGTATACAAGAAAATAATTATTGTGTTTTATAAATTGCAGTGTCTTGAAAATGAAAAAATAAATTTTTCGAAACGTTGGCATTAAATTTAATAAATGTTGTTGATTTTCCCATTCGACCTATAATCCCACAAAAACTCGAAGATCAGAATTTAAAAAGAAGGTCGCTACATTCCCGTATTATTTAATTTAATCTTGTATTCTTATCCATCAATTATGAAAATTTTATTTTATTCTTTGCAATCAACAACCTACTCTATTAATGTTTCAGTGATGCCACTGGATATTGATTTATTTATTTAGGAACAAAATTAAAATTATATGAAAAAAAACTGTTCACTACTACGTAATAATTCAAAGAAATTATGATGGCAATGTAATTTCACCAAGTAAAGGTAAAATTTAGATACGAGTATACATTTTTATTAGTAATAGCAGAGACTATATGTAGTCTCTGGTAATAGGTAGACACCTACATTATATGTTATTTATTTATCATCATTATCGTAACCTTCACAAGTTCATAAGAATAACATTTTTAAACTAATTAATATAACGGATCAAACAAGTTGCTGATATAAAAAAACAGTGACGTACCGAATATAAATATTTTTTGCGTAATAATTTTCGTTGTTTGTTTCTGTTGAGAAATAATTAATACACGTATCTTCATTTGTGAAATTATCTGTACAACTTTTAATCTTCCTCAGCAGATTGGAGCTTTTTTTAATAAGTACATTTCTATACAGAACTGTCAATGCACCAAATCTAATCAGCGGAATACAATACACAATTGAAACCCGTAAAGGATTCATCGTTCTAAGTTATTCTTCATAACAATTTTGCTACACATTTTGGGAAACAACAAAGGTAACGACTTCAATATGTAAATAATGATGCTATCAGCAATATTTTAGAGCAACTGCTCCCTCTTAAGCACATAACACCTTGAAAGACGATGGATATGACACAAAAACTTGTAAGATGTATACTTAGAAGTGCAAATATCTTCTTTTTTTACTTAATATTTTGTAATAATTTTAGACTCTCGACAAGGAGGGTTTACGAATAAGTAATAGAGTAAACTATTTTGATAAAAAAAAATAAACGAAAGGATGAAAACTGAACATATTTAGTAAAGAAGGAAGGAACAACGAAAGAGAAAAAAGCACAATAAGCTATATTTTCAGTCAGCTTCACTTTAGAAGATCGCAGTAGATGAAAATCAACGATGAACATCATATACTAGTGTTGGAAGTATTACCTGGCGTAGAGTACTAAGATATTCGTTCCTATATCATGACTCGTTAAGAGATGAGACCATCGACATGAAGATATAGTTTGTGTCATTTTTTAATTTTTTGTTGTTTTTATTTCCTTAAAATATGTCTTAACAGCCTTCTAAACCATTGGAAGTTTCTTTGAAATCTAGAATTTATATTAGGTAAAAAAGAGGCAACGCCCTATAATTGTGAGGACCGCTACTTGGACATTAGCAGATATGCATCACTGGTTGCACATTTTATATTGTTACGTTATTGTAGACTGAATAGATAAGCCTGGAGTTGTACGAGAACGGCCGGAAATATTGTGGAATGTTCTAGACCGTGTGAATGAATGTATAAATAAGACGCACGGTGGGCCGAGTTCAGTCTTAAGTTGAAAGTGAACGAATAAAGAAGAAATAAGAAAGAGACTTGTAAGTAGAGTTGGCAAATCGGTCCGTAAGTCATAGGCGGTGCCAAATACGTAAGCGAGACTTGTTTACTATTTTAGTAAAGACTAACATTTGATTTTAGTCTATCGTTATGCCACGTGTTGTGTACAATGTAATTTATTCCTCTCCGTTGTATTGTTGATAATTTTATTTGTTGTATTTTATTCTTGATATTAATTTAATAATAAAGTATGTCAGACCTGCCCAAGGGTAAAAAACAGCCATGGTAATGGTAATGGTAATGGTGGGGGAGGCTGACGCCTGGCAAGTAGGCCACAGACGGGCCCTTTTTACCAACCCCCAGCTGTCCCCTCAGCCATGTGCTTCTCTTGCTCCCTCATCGAATCTTTCCGACCTTCTGAAAAACAGCCATACGCTGAAAAAGTGAATAAATTTGTCAGTGAATTCCCAATTCCAGTTCCAATTTAATCAGCTTTATTTTCTATACATTTCTAATTAAGGCTACTTTTTATTTTATTTATTTCATATATAAATATATCAAACAAACAATATGACAGTTTACAGAGAACATGTGGGTCATTGTATTTACTAGGAGAAATTCCAAAAAAACCTGTTCAAAATAATGATTTTCTTATTTTGAAAATAAAAATTGACTTTACGTCCGCGGTGGAGTTTGGCGCAGGGGAGGCATGTCTACGTATTGTAAGGCGTGAATTCCCGGATTTATTCTACAATGGTGCTATAATAGTTTGTAACTTGTGCAAGAGAGACCTGATGTGCTGAGGCAAACGTGATTGTAAACGTCACGTAAATTCTGTGCAACATAAAGTTAAAAAAGAAATGGCGTGCCTTTGACAACACAGCTTATGTTCGATTTACTTTTATTGCTGATTATCTGTGATGTTCCGCTGCACATACTCGATAAACAACAATTAGGTGAGTTCTTTCTAATTGAGATCTCAGTTAATCTAAGTAGTTTTATGGTTACTGAACCTATATCAAATAAAATTATGCTTTTATTTATGCAGTGTAAACGTAAAACTACTTAGATTAGCTGAGATCTCAGATAGATAGAACGCACCTATTGTAAATAAGATCAAATGTGTACTAAAAAATATACGACTGTGGTAATGTCTGAAGTATACAAGACCATGCAACTACTGATAAACTTGAATCTCCAGCCGAGAAAAAACCAACAACAAAGTAGTGAGAGACAGAATGCAGGAGGCATGCGCTATTATAAGTGTGGCAGAGTGGGCCATATTCAGAGTAACTGTCGTCAGCGCAGCCCTGAGAGGGTATATGTCGCAGTAATGGAGAA
The DNA here is from genome assembly GCA_029963845.1 of Rhamnusium bicolor. Lineage (NCBI taxonomy): Eukaryota > Metazoa > Arthropoda > Insecta > Coleoptera > Cerambycidae > Rhamnusium > Rhamnusium bicolor. Next base: position 78,321 of record JANEYF010005409.1, on the reverse strand, counting down.
GTACTTCAGCAAGTACATAGTGAAGCGTCTGGCAAACATTTTGGCATCAACAAAACCCTGACAAACATAAGAGAACGATTCTACTGGGTAAACAGTAGTAAATATGTGGAGGCTTGGTACCGCCAATTTGAAGTTTTCGCAGCAAGAAGGGGGGCCACAGACAAGAAAAAAGGACCCAATGAAGTAATATAACGTCTGGGCTCCTTTTGAGAGAATTGCAGTAGCAAGTGGCCGTATGTAGGCTCGTTGCCGATCTTAAGGCTAATTCAGCACGGTACCAGGCAGAAGATCTATCTGGTTTGGCTAGATAATCCAGAACGAAAGAAAGGCAAGACCCCGAAGCTTCACCTGCCTTGGGAAGGACCATACACTGTCGTCACCAAACTGAACGACATTGTATACCGAATTCAGCGGAGTCCAAAATCAAAGATGAAGGTGGTGAATATACAGAGACTAGCTAAGTATACAGGGAGCAACGACTTGCCTGACCAGGACGTTCAAGCTTAAGGAGGAGGCAGTGTTACGCTACTGAACTACGTAGACTGAATAGATGAGCCTGGAGTTGTACGAGAACGACTCGGAATATTCTGGAATGTTCTAGACCGTGTGAATGAATGTATAAATAAGATACACGGTGGGCCGAACTCAGTCTTAAGTTGAAAGTAAACGAATAAAGAAGAAATAAGAAAGAGACTTATGTGTTTAATTGTGATTATAGTTAAGACAGTCATTAATCTATTGTTGTTAATTATTAATTAGTTAATAAAGTAGTGAGTAAGTGTTACCTGAACTTTCGATCAACGAATCTACAAGTATAGGTGTTTGTGGTCATAGCAAACATGTAACAATACCAACAAGAAACAAATGTTTAGTATATTTTTAATTGTTATTCCTTGTTTTTTATAAATTTATATAAATAATACAGGTTAAATATTAATGATCAATATTTAATGTACCAAACAAACTAAGAAATTTAAATATGTTTTATTTTCAACATGAAACAATAATATAATAATTAAAAATCAATATCTACAGCAAGTAACATTTCAAAGATTATCTTTTTATTAAGACATTATACTTCCACAAGCAGTACCTAAGTAGTTTACAAAAAGTTTCACTGTGTCAATAAAATATTCATGCAAAATTTTTAGTAACGCCAATGCATGGAAAAGTAATCCCTCAAGGATTTTTAAGATCTCTTACTGTAATAGGTGACTAATCCTTTCTAATTTTGTTTATTTACTAGACAAATTCCCAAATAAGTACATTGTTAATTTGTAGCTTATTATTTGATCTTTTTATTTTTAAATTTAAAATATGTGAAATCTAAGAATCCCACGTTACCAATATAGAAAATCTTTTCTATGAGAAATTTTACAAAATAGTAAAGCCAGAAATACTGTTATACATTTAATAATTTTATCAACAACATATTAAAATGAGCGGCTCTACTAATCGGCATCATGTTTAACTTTGTCATTATTTCTTTAAATCTACATATACACATATAAGTATTGGTATCATTTGTTTTAGAGCCAGCTACTGTACTGGAGCTATGGGAAATTATAAATAAAATTGAACCAAACAACGCTGGAGGATAATTGATTGTCTGTGGCATTTTCCTGAATTTATCGAAGGCTTTTGACCTCATCGATCACAATATATTACTGATTAAGCTATGGAGTATGTGACATTTCCTTGAACTGGTTCAAATATTACTTGATGGGCAGAAAATATACCCCATAATATTGGACAAAAGTATTGATAATTATATACATTCATAACCTATGGATACATCCACTGGAGTACCTCAGGGTAGCGCCCTTGGACCCCTATTCTTCTTAATTTTTGTTAATGATACTGAACTGCTCATTAATGATGTTTCTTTTTCGATTAACTATACAGATGATACTAATTTCGTTATTAAAAGTCGGACCTCATTTCTAGATATCATACATGATGGCAATGCCATCGTGAAACCATGAAATTGTGGTGCAATAATAATGAACAAATCCTAAATCAAGAAATGACAAATATACTTCTATTTAAAACAAATCACGCCAGACAGTATGAATCTTTATAATCAAAGAATAAATTTTTCAAAATCAGTTAAGTTCTTAGGTATACAAATAGATGTTACTTATTATTTTTATCCTCCACATAGATAGTCTGGAAAAATCCCATATTACACTTGCATAAAATTGTACAACCACTTTCCTAACTATTTAAAAACAAACGATTCGTTCGACACAATAAAAAAATATCTAATCTCATTTCTTTGCGATCTAGAACCTTACTCCATCAGTGATTATTTAACCCTTAGAAATAGGACATAAAGAAAATATCGGTTAGATCGCCCAGAATGTAACGCCTCATATGTAGATCAAACAGGTAGATCGTTCGGAGTAAGATATAGAGAACATATTCACACACAAAAAACAACATTTCAACTTTTATAAACACCTGACAGATTCTGGTCATACAATAACTGATGACCATCAACCTAAAATATTACATATTTGTGGAAAAAGTAAAAAACTTAATTTATTAGAAGTGCTAAAAATTAATAAATTAAATAGGAATAAAAATTACAACATATTAAATGACCAAATAGATTTAAATAATTCTCCGTTATTAAACTTATTCAGATAACCTGCTGCTAATAAAAATCACACCAAAATATAATTTACTATCTTGAAAAAACCCCTACATTTAAAGACATAACATCTGTACAAATTTGAATTATATTATCAACCATGAAGTGACCCATCCTTCTATTCAGTTCAGTTTATATTTAAATGAAAGTAAAATCTGTGTATAATTTAGTTTACTTGAAAATGTCCGAATAGGATGAAAATAGTTGTAAAATAACAAATAAAGTGAAAATTAGACAAGTAATAAAAAGTGTTTATAATTTTTTAAATCAAATAGGACATAATGTAAATTTAAATTATTTAGTAATGTCCTATATATATTTTTGTTTTGTTTGTTGACTAGCTTATACAATGTTCCATTTGAAATGAGTGCAATAAAATATTTATTTATTTATTTATTTATACACGAACACTGTCATAAATTTCTGTGGTAATTTTAATATAACGTATATGACGCAAATTACACATACAGTAGATTAATATTAAAACATGATACTTTTGAAAATTCATATGCTTGTGTATAGATTTCAATATATCCGTGTATTAAATGTCAGACGTATGTATGAAATTTAATGAATTTTCATTTAAAATTAATTAAGACACGAAGTATATTAAAATTATTATACAGTTTTAAGAAACTGTATATTAAAAGTGTATGAATTTTCACAACTTTTCTGATAGTGTAGGTATATTACCACATAAATTAGACATCCCTACATCTATAAGCAGAACTTGTGAGGAAGGAGATTACACTTTGAAAATACAAACATTTCCTTTAATATTGCCATCTATCGGAGTTGGGATTTAAACTCAGAAGCAGATTAGACAATGCCTGGTCAACAGTACAACATATTCCATATTATGAACTGCATATTATATGTAAAAATATTTTTGAGGCAATTGTCACAGCAATAAATCTGCCAAATGCCAAATATTTCATGATTGAGGTTGTGATAACAAGTAGACTCTTTTATCAAGATGGCACCATTGTACTTATACGGTTTTGGCAAAAATGAAAAGTTTATTTTCAAATATTTTGTGACATTTAAGTTAAATTTTTATTTTAAATATTGTTTTTCACATTTTATTAACTCTTTTGACACGTTTCAACACAAGCAACGTACCAACTATCACTTGACATCAGTTCTGTTTGGAAACTTTTCAGTGTTACCAACTGTGGTTTGGTATATTTGAATTTGACGACACGATTTGCTATAAAACTGGTAAAAAAATTAAGAAAATAAATAGAGGCTTATGATATCATAACGTTTTTTCTTCGAATAATGTAAGTAACTATTGGATAAATAAAATGTTGATGTTCACAGATTCCTACTATTAAAGCAAAATAAAATAAACTATTGAATAATTAACGCTATAATTATCTAATTCTTACATTACTGCTTTTACATTCCAGTATTAGAAAATGTCAAAGTCCACATAGGTAATAGTGATAATGGTATACTCTATAAAAATCACTAAGCTATTGAATTATTTTTATTAATACCTTATTGTGTCACCTGGACATAAATTTTCACTATTTTTCTTGGAGAATGAGCCACAATCGCAACGCCCTTATGTATGTGTTATTGAAAAAGCGTATAAATAACACTTTAATAAGATCTATAAAGCTGGGATAACTAGCCAGAAGCCCTGAAGTAAATGGTTTATGTTGGAATAAACAAATAATCTAATAAATCGAAGCTTGTTTAATAATTATGGATTGATTTAGTAAGTCTATTGTCGGAGCCAGGCCGTCTACCGATACCCGCTCGCCGCAATTTACCACAAAAGGAGATTTGTATTCTCCATAGATTCTACAATTATAGATGGCCTTACTTACCTACCTTAGTTACCTCACCGACAACTAGTTTATAGCCGTGTTTATTAATAGTATACAATGCGTCAGTAGAATTAATTATACAATTACTGCATGAGAAACAATTTATTGATTTTGCAATTGCTAATCAGCTTGTCACTAAAAACAATCGTAACTCGGATAATTTTTCATTGTATTGTTTTTTGTAAAGATATGTGCTGGAGGAATTTTATCTTACAAGCTCTTATCCTATACAATATCTTCAACATTCACTTATCTTTGATACAACTGACTATTAAATCGATTTAGTTTTGTGTAAATGTATAAATAGGTCTTTTCTCGGAGTTAGGTCCTTTCAAATATTTTGCAAGGCCTACGCTTTTTTTAAGCATAAGTTGGAAGAAATCTGGTGTGTCTATTTGATTCTTTATTTCGTCCCAGTATACAGAATAAGACGAAAAAGTATTTTTTTTAAAACAATGTCAATACTTTGAAACATCCTGTTGAACCAGCTCTACTTAAATTCCAATTTGTGAAACCCTTAAAATCATGTGAACAATCTAAATATAACGGGGCATTAGCTAGTGTTATATTTGTAGAGTAAATAATTGCATACTTCTTTCCGTAATCAAGCATCCCATTATTTGACTTATGTTTCTTTCTGTCACGGTAATTTTATTGAGATATGTTACAATGTTTCCAAAAGGTATATTTTCGCTTCTTAATCAGTTTAACTGTTACAAAGATTTTTTTTAAATAATATTCTACTATCGCCTCTTTTAAACTTGAGAACGGCTTCAAAATTAGTCTAAAGGGAGATCCCATCAAAATGTTACTTTTCATAATTTTGAGAAAATTAAAAACATAAAAATGGTATTTTGAACTGGGCGTTTAAAATTATCTAAGACTAAATATACATGAAGCGTGTAAAAAAGTTAATCTAGGATTTGAATACTTTGTATATTATATTCTTCAATAATCCTCATTCGAAAGGGGTAGCTTAAAAAAATTGTGTAAACTCTAAAATACATGTAGATCCATTGCTTATATTTACTCGAATTGAAATTTTATTTCGAGTAACGAGACACCGTGGTAAGCGATAACCTTAACAGGGCAAATGTGACTCTGCCGGAACATCGTTTAAACAATTACGATCCCTCTAGGAATTCATCTGCTACGCAGAAGTACACTTGGAAACCCATTTCGATCCAACTTAAAGAACATAGATATCAGTACATACTAACTGAAACATTGTATAGTAATTTTTCTTCATACTGGAATTCCCCCAACTTGTTTTGTGTATTATGGATTAAAAGATATCGCAAACAATGTTTCGCCTAATTTTGATACATATTACATTTATAAAAATGATTTCCAGGCAACCTGAATCACAAAAATTACTGGTTTTATAAAAATCTTCTTACACCTAAATACACAAATGCTTTATATCCTTGTTAGATTAAAAAGTTAATAATAGAAAAGCGGTAAGTTGAGAAAACTTGCTCCACTAACACGATTAATTAGATTTTCTTTTTAACTGCGCATTGTAAATAATGTAAATTAACACTCGCGTATAGTTGTTCCAACTATAGCGAGGTTCACTACAATATTTACTGGAAAATAAAATAAAATTTGTATCACAAATTGTACAACTAATAAACATTATTATTATTATTATATTATTATTATTGCAGTTATATTTGAAAATAAAGGATCTGTTACGTCTATACCCTGGATTATTGTTTCTTTTAACACAAAAACAAAATTTTAATGGCAATGAAGATGACGATAAAAGTACAGAAAATACATTTAACAAATGTTTTTCAGTTGTTATTCCCACAATTATTAATTTTGTTTGCAAACTTTTCGAGAACTTTTGTGGATTCAAAATACGAATATAAAAATAACTGCTCGTAATAATAATTTTACACGAACTAATTCGTCTTTATAAAAACCATGACATAGACATCAAAATTGAATTTTTCAATTATTACGTTTTTCAAATACTTAGTCATGTCGTGAAAATAAAGTCTCGAAGTAAAAACAACAAGTGCATTGTTAATTAAACTCGTTTTTCTTTATCAAATGGTTTACATGTACAACTTTTTATATTGTTCGATCAATACCGAGATCAATAGTTGCCAGCAACCGCATATTTTGGTCGGCACAATACATCTTGTGCACAGAACGATACCGAGAATATATGAAAATGCGGTTAGCGAGTTGTAAGTGGATGACAATTCATGTCATTTGATCTATAACAACAGGTTGGTAACATTTCTGATTTCTTGTAGCTCCTGGAAGACCATAACAGGAGATGCGGCCGCTGCTGCAGACTGCTTGGCTCTGCGATGAGAGAGTTCACCTGCCCATTATTGCAAATAAAGAGGATTCTACAAGAGATGCGACGTGCATATCGAAACACCACATACTTTATTACCACGCAGGTTGTGAGAACTTACCATTGCTACATAAAAACTAGCGAGGACTAAGGATTAGACGACTAGTACAATGATGCTTTATGCATTCGTTGGAATACGATTGTATTTTCAGTGCATAACTTTTAGATCAGGAGTTCTAGCAGAAATTTATATAAAATTCACTCAGATCGTTATAGGTATAACCAAGCCGTAGTTGCTATGGTCAAGCAGCCCGTTATACGAAGTCCTGACGAGTTTTTCCATACAGAATTTCAATGAACTTTATGATTTTGGTTTCTTAAACAAAAAATATAGAGATATTAACCACTCTAAAAGATCATATTTGTATGAAGAGAAAAGAATATATACCACTCAAAACAAAAAACGATTTAATTATCTAATTGATAAAGTAGTGTCGTCCACACTATACAATGTTACTGATGTAAATACAGCTTATTATATTTTTTATGATCTTTTTAACAACTGCTTTAATAAATCTTTTCCCATAAAAAAAATCAACGTGAGCTCAAAAACCAAACGTACTAGTTGAATCACAAAAGGCATTAAGGTCTCCTGCCAAAACAAAAGATGTTTATTGTACATAAAAAAAATTTACCACAAATGTGAGTTATATTAATTATTGTAACGCTTATTGCACATTACTTAAAAAAATTTTTATATCAGGCTAAACAAAATCACGCAAGCTACACAATACTGAACGCCGACAATAAAATTAAAGCCACTTGGGACGTCATAAATAATACAATAAAAGGACAGAACACCGCTCAAGTTTCAAATAATATAAAAATAAATATTGATAATAATGTTGTAGTATAATTGTAGAGTGGGTTCTTGCTTGGTTAGCAGTGAAAACACGAATTTAACACTAAACTATATTTAATAAGAAAATATATAAACATTTCTTTAATACACGAGATCCGCGCCACACCTGTCATCCTCAGTCCCTGACTTCACACACCTCTTCCTTTTTCCCCTCTCCAGACCGAAAATGTTCTGCATAGGCCTTTTCGATTATATTACATTTCTCCCTTACTAAACAAACGAAAAAAAAAACAAAACCCTAATGGCCTGGATACTAAACAAATAATAAAAAATAATAATAATCCCTGGACACAACATCCATATATGATATGAACCACGAGTCTTCCTAATCATTATAACGAGTCGGGAGTCTTCTTGTTCGAGGTGGATTCCTTCGTGGTGTCGCCGAACTCCCTGGCTGTTCCATTAGTGTAGGCTCTCCTATTGTAACGTCTGGAGCGGCTATATCATGTTCTTGACCCCCAAATCTCTGTATCTTGGGAGATGTCGATATTTCAGGTTGTATAGGCAACTCGGTCATCGAAACATCTCTGCTGGTCTCGGGTACAGGTGGACTAGAATGATCGTTACCCTCAGTGATACCTATTTTGCGAGGCCGCAACTGCTCCGCATGTTTCCTTCGAGGGGTACCTTGGACGTCGACTAAATAGGAATATGGCCCTGTTTGTTGTAGAACATTACCCGGAGCAGAGCCCTTATCTAGCGGATTATTTATCCATACTGGGTCATCTTCGTTGAACGATAGATCTCGGGCCCCTTTGTCATAGTACTACTTTTGTTTAAGTTTCTCTTTTTCCATGTTCCTTTGAACGTCGGGTTTTAGCTGATCAAATTTAGACCTCAGCGGTCTACCAAACATTAACTCGCTTGGGGCTCTTCCCGTAGAACGTTGAGGAGTATTTCTATATGAAAATAAGAACTGTTGTAGCCGATACTGAATGTCTTTTCCATGATCACTAGCTGACATGCGGTTTTTAAATGTTTTCACAACTCTTTCTGCGATACCGTTTGATTTAGGGTGATATGGTGTGATTCTTATATGTGTAATACCGTTTTCTCCGCAGAATTGTTCAAATTCATCAGCAGTTAACTGAGGTCCATTATCACTCACTATAAATTTTGGAAGACCGTAACGCGCAAACACCTCCCGTAGCGCTATAATTGTAGATTTAGCTATAATGTTATTCATCGGTAGCACTTCTAACCACCGTGAGTAAGCGTCTATCACGATAAGCCACATTCTATTTTCGAATGGTCCCGCAAAGTCTACGTGCACTCGCGACCACGGCTCTGGCGGAGCACACCACGGATACAACGGTAATTTCGTCTCATTCTGCCGGGATGCCTGACATGATGTACAGCTTTTTACATAGTCATCAATTTCATTGTCGATATTAGGCCAATATACGTGCATTCTAGCCATGGATCGCATTGCACAGATACCTGGATGCCCATCATGCAACATTTGTAACGTCGTGGTTTTTAGTGAATCTGGAACACATATTTGCCCTTTCCATAAAAGGATTCCTTCCTCCCAAGACAGTTCGTCTCGTTTTTCATAGAAAGTTAACAGATCTATTGGTAACTTCTTCTTGTCAGGCCAAGTGGAATTCTGATATCGTATAACCTCCTTCAAAATATGGTCTTCTCCAATTCGTTTACGTAAATTACGTTGTGTTATGGGCATGTGGTGTACCCTTAAATGTAACAACTGTCCCCGTTTAGGTAATCCAATTTCTTCTACTTCCGTCAAGCTGGAATTTGCTAAAGGTAAGCGCGAAAGCGCGTCTGCTGCTGCATTGTCCTTTCCCGGGTGATATGCTATAGTAAAGTTATAGCTATTCAAAAGCATCGCCCAGCGTAAAAGACGATTGCTGACAATCTTCGGAGTTTCCCGATTTTCACTAAATATTCTCTCAAGAGGTTTGTGATCCGTTAACAAAGTAAATGGGCGTCCATATAAAAACTGATTAAGTCTCGTTATAGCAAACACAATTCCCAGTGCCTCTTTATCTATAGTTGCATATCGAGATTCAGTATCCGTAAACGAGCGTGAAGCGTATGCTATCGGGCGAAAAGTGTCATCTGGGTACCTGTGGAATAACACCGCCCCCGCACCTTTATCTGAAGCGTCACTGGTAACGTAAAGTGGTAAGGCCGGATCGTAATGTGCTAACGTATCTTTAGATGTTAATATGGCTTTGAGTTGTTGAAAGATGTTCTCATCTGCCGATGTCCACCTCCAAACGCTTCCTTTTTTTAGATGTCTATGCAAAGGAGAACACATAGCATGTAGATTTGGAATGAATCGTCCGTAATACGTGATAGAACCAAGAAAAGATCTAAGTTGCGTAGTGTTAATAGGAGCTGGCATATCCTTAATAGCTCGAATATGCTCATCTGTAGGATGTAAGCCATGTCTGTCGACTCGATGTCCAAGGAATGTCAAGCTATCCTGTAACCAAGCACATTTTGCTACTTGTGTGCGCATGCCAGCTGCTTGAAGACGTTGTAGTACCTGTTTCAGTCGTTGTAAGTGTAGTTCCGTGTTAGGAGCCGTAATTAATATGTCATCCAAATATATGACGACGCCATCCAGTCCGGACAGGATTTGATCCATTGTGCGTTGAAATAATGAAGGGGCAAATGATATCCCAAACGGAAGACGTTTGTATGAAAAGTAACCCCTGTGCGTTGCAATTGTGAGGTATTTGCGAGAATCTGGATGAACTTGCAGTTGGAGGTAAGCATCCTTTAAATCAATACGAGAGAAATGTGTTCCGCCTGTGAGTTTAGCCATTATGTCCTCGAAACGAGGTAACGGATAGTCATCGATTTGTACATGTTGATTTATCGTCACGCGGAAATCTCCACAAATACGTACGCTTCCATTAGATTTTACAACCGTTACTATGGGTGATGCCCATTCAATAGCAGTGTTCATAGTATCAACCGGCTCTAGTACATCTTCCCGTACCAACCTGTCAATTTCAGCAGTTACTTGTCCTTGCAATGCAATTGGTACGGGTCTTGGTCTAAAAGTTTTAGGTTTGACGCCTTCCGGTATATGTATTTTTGCCGTATGTCCTTGAATTGTCCCCATAGTACCACTAAAAAGTTCATCCACTGACTGCAAAATAGCCTTTAATTGACAATGAGCGTTATTTGGTATATTTTCGATAACGTCTTCTAAACTTCCCGAATTCCTAATTAACGTGACGTCAGAATTAGGTTCTGCGGCTGGCACCTCCTTCCTGTTTCGTAGCTGACATATCCTCGAGCCTGGGGGCATAGGTAGTTTAAAAGCCAGACACCAATCTAATCCAAAAAGCGGTATATCGTCGGTTCCAATGACATATAAGGGCAGTTTAAGTTCAATTCCATAAGCTCTTACTTTTACCTTCGCTACACCAAGAGTGGGTATTTCTAAGTCTGTGTACGCAATGAGATTTGAAACTTTCTCTAAGCTTGGTCGACCAATTTTATTCCAAATTCGTTTACCTACTACTGAGTGGGCCGCCCCTGGATCATATAGCATATCAATATTCTGGTTATTAATAAGCGTTGCCAGCATGACTTTGTTGGTAGAATAAACATTACAAATGTGAGCAGTATCTGTTGAAGAAAGACTATGGTTTTCATTTTCCGAGATATCCGGTTCATTTCCCCGCACATGCCTCGTATTTGGACGTCGGTCGTTTATCACCAGTGCACGACCCGACACTATACAAACTGCTGCAAAATGATTTAATTTGTTGCATGCTAAACAATTTTTCCCTTGGGCTGGACAATCACTACGATTTTTGTGTATCCCCGCACCGCAAGACAAACAATTTTTATTCGCATCAAGAGTTCTGGTCTGGTTTGTTTTGCTGGATGTATTTGCTGTTAATGGTTTCTGTTTAACTTGCGCTCCATATTTCTTGTTTGAACTATTTACGCGATTCGTATGTTGTGACTCAATTTGTACTTGAGAGAGAGATGTTAAACGTTTCGTATGTATGCTTGCCTGTTCAAGCTTAAATGCCGTTGACTCAACATCTGTTAATGTAGCCATGTTTGTGGGGTGTTCCCTAATAATCTCTTGTTGCCATGCTGCGTTATTTATGCCAATGACTAACTGATCCCGCAATCTTTCATTTAATCCATCCCCAAATTCACAAGTTCCAGCTAGCCCCCGTAATGCCGTCACGAACTTCGTCACCGTTTCGTCATCTCCTCTCCAACGCAAAGCGAAAGTAACACGTTCCGACAACACGAAAGTTTTTTTTCCATAATAATTGTTCAACACATTCACAACGTCAGTATACGTCTTAGTCGTAACACTATCCGGCTTAAAATAGTCAACTAAAATTTTAAATGGATCAGGTCCTACCTTAGTTAGAAGAATATTACGTTTATGAGTACTTGTCTCTGCAGTATATAGTCCCTGAATTGCTGTTTCCAATTCAAATCTCTGTAAATAGTATTCCCAGTCTTCCCTATCAGGGGCAAATTGATCAAATTTAAAATTCCTAGGTGAATCGTTAGAAGCCATTTCCTCTTAATGTTTCACTAACACACTAATATTTAATTGTCTGTTCCTTTTCACTTTAAGTTCCCCGTTATGTTTTAAAACACACCCGTCCTTTGTTATTTTGATAAATGTTAAATTGTCCCCAATTTGTTTAAAATGTTAACGAATTCGCGAACTCTAGTAAACCGGCAATGTTTTTGACAGTTCACCCGTTGTTGATGTTTGTTTGTGTACAATTATTTCTAATCTTCGCTCGTCGCCAAAATGTAGTATAATTGTAGAGTGGGTTCTTGCTTGGTTAGCAGTGAAAACACGAATTTAACACTAAACTATATTTAATAAGAAAATATATAAACATTTCTTTAATACACGAGATCCGCGCCACACCTGTCATCCTCAGTCCCTGACTTCACACACCTCTTCCTTTTTCCCCTCTCCAGACCGAAAATGTTCTGCATAGGCCTTTTCGATTATATTACAATGTTTTGTCAGACCCGGTTACTATTACCTCTGAATTTCAAAAATATTTTATAAATGCAGCCGGAAATTCAGCTAATAACTTACCTAGCAAGCATTTACCAACCGAATATTTGAACACAGTTAATTTAAGTTTTTTAAACTCTTTTCAATTTTTACCAGTTATAGAATCTGATATCATTCGAATAATACAGGATCTTAAGCCAAAGAAATCGACAGACATTGATGATATCCCCATCACAATCATAAAAGAAAACACAGACACATTGCATTTTTAGTTAATCTTTCACTGACCACAGGTGTTTTTCCAGACAGTTTCAAAATCACTATTGTAAAACCATTACACAAAAAAGGAGATAAAACAATATCAAATTATAGGCCTATTTCAATTATACCTGCACCCTCAAAAATTTTAGAGGCAGTGGTTTATGAACAAATTTCAACCTATCTTGAAAGTAAAAACATTCTCGCTCACTGTCAATACGGATTGTGGTGTTGTGGTGGGAGTTTTACAACCGGATGAACCGTCGTCGTCACCCTGTTTACTTGCTAGTTAGGATTGCATACTACATATATAGAAACTACATGAAAACTAGTAACTAGAACGCTTGAGGCGTTGGTAATTTTCAGGTATTAATGTTAGTTGCAGCTGCAGCACGGTATATGGATAATGCTGGCCAGATAATATAAATTGTCTATCCGAATGTAGTAAATACAACCTGTATAAGTCCATGCACTTCATCTGGTAACCGAAGTAATTCGACGGAATTATTCGGCAGTAGGTGCAAATTTTGCATAGGAACCAAAGTGGGAATGTAGTTTTGTATATCAATATATTTTGTCTTATAAATCAGATAGGATGTAAATGGATATATCATGCAAAATGAACGTATTTGGTTGATATGTTTGCTGCAATCCGATAACTGGCCGACACAATTTTTGTAACATAGTTCACACTACTGTTTTTACATTGTTAATACCTCTCTATTAACTGAAAAAATATTCAACAAGTCCTAATACGTACCATTTTTGTGTAACCACAATAGACCCTACTATATTGCCAGGTAATAAATTTTATGATGGGTCGGCAATTTTAAAAGAGCGAGTTAAAGTAAGGTGGGACATTTTCAGTATCAGTCTTGTTTTGACCTTTCAAGTGCTCAATTGTGTCTATTAGAAAGTGTTTTCGTTTGTCTACATAACTCTGTTATGACAAAAATGTCCAGTCAAACACGCCCAAGTTACAATATCTCACCTGACAAGTTTTGTTACATTTGTGGAGAATTCCTTGTGAAGTCTCTAGCGAAACCATTGTCTGAAAATGTGACAAAAGCTTATTTTCTATATTTTGGAGATTTAGTCGGAGATCAAAACAAGCAATGGGCTCCCCACGTTTGTTGTGTGAGTTGTAGCGTGTGACTACTGCAATGGATGAAAGGGAAAAGAAAAAGTATGCCTTTTGTGGTTCTAGTGGTATGGCGAGACCCCACCAATCTTTTCGATGATTGCTATTTTTGTTTAACAAGAACTGAGGGATAATCCAAAAAAGAAAAACAATAAATTAAATATCAAATTCACCACAATTTGTTGAATAAAGGCATGCGTAAACTAGAAGTATCTCCAAGGGAAGTACTATTTTTGATCATACTGTATGAAATATAACAAAGAGAGGGTCATCCAAGTTGTTTAGGGATGATTGATTACAACCGGTTCACATGTAAGTTTAGTTTGTAATATGTCTATACAATATCTTTAAATGAAGCTCACTATCCAAATAATGTAGTAGTTCCAAATCTGATCCTTGTGGTACAACAAATTTAACACGTAATATATAATTTGTTAATTGAAACGATGATCTTTATTATTTCATTATTTCGGAATTTACTGCCTTTAAGCAATTCATTCATTTCAAATTTTATATTTATTTGAAATATTTAATACTTTGCAGGTATTTATATTTGATTAACTTAATATGGTATAATAAACCCATTATTTAAGTTCACCTCCTGAGCTATCCCACTATTGTCTGTATAATTTAATCACTATAAACTATCAGGTGTCCTTAGCATATACAATGCTTCTAAACTATGTAACTATTCTGTAGCTAAATATAGAAAATTTATTAAATTGACTATTGCAGTACTGCAAAGATTTGAAATATTTATTTTTATTGACCTACTAATAAATTTACTTCTTTGTTTTTAAGACAATGTAATATAAAAGTAATATACTTTTTATGCACAAGCAAATGGCATCGCCATTATGTTCGTCCAAGGAACTATTACTTGGAGATTTATTTTTGATTTCTGATAAATATTTAAAAAGCCAAACAGAACAAGATATTTACAATGATTTTAATTTAATTTGTTGATTTTTTAACCACTATAGTAATTAACATTCTTAGTTGTTAATTTTCATTGCAATTAAAATTTGTGATTTAATATGCCGACAATGAAAATATCTACTTACTTTCATTGTAAGACTACAAATTTCAATTATAACAAAAATTAACAGCTAAAACTTTATATTAGGTAATATAGTCGTTAGAATTGTAGCAGAAATAAATGCCTACTGCCTACCTCATACTTACTCTGCGAAATTTCAATCTTAAATGCAAAATGGAATGGTACCTTTGATAGGCAAATATAGCATCTTCATCTATAAGTGTTATATGGACAAAGGTAGTACATGTGTCTTAGTTTTGCCTTAAATAATATTCCTTCATTTTTTATTTGTTTCTTAGTTTAGTTCTATTCTTAATCCAACGTTGATATCTCTTTGATTAACATTTTTTTATTAAGAACTGCTGTTAAACAATTGGCAGTTGTAAACAAAACAATTAATAATAATTCATTTTTATAATTAATACAATATCAAGAGCTGGTATAATTTTTTGCAAATGGGAAAACGCCAATATTTTGACCCAACCATAATATAGAAATGGTTCCCAAATTTTGATTAATTGTCTTATAGTTATAAGTCCTGAAAGTTTTAGGTGAAACATCCGGTATAAAACCTTCAGAAAAGTTTTTCTACTTGTTAAAACTCAGAGGCGTTGTCAGGGAAAATAAAAGCAAACTCTGTAAATAAATATTAATTGTAAATAAGTAGATAATAATTCATGTTAAAAAACATATAATTTCAGTATCATATTTTCCCACCAACTATGAATATGATGAATAAATAATAACTGACGAAGTAGACTTATTAATTTCTGTAGACAATACAAATGTAAAGGATTGATTATTCTTAATAATAAATAAGTAACAAGACTAGTCCTACTTATTACCCACATTAAACCCGTCTACACTTCTGGTTTATCAATTACACAAACGACTGGTTTAAGCGGTTTCATTAGCTACTTAGAAAATCATATTTACCGCCACTAATGAAGTGTTCACTAAATATGTTTACGGAAAATATCATCTCATGATTGGAATATATAAGTATATATATCCACATTAACAAAGGATAGAACAATTTCCAAACGGCTGCGTGGAAAAGATTGTTTTTACTTAAATGCTGATAAAAGTAGGTTGTTATTTTAGATAAAGAAGACTATTATGAAAGGGTAGACAACTTGATTAGCAATCGTCCTTTATAGAAAGCCATTACCGAAAATGATTACTGGTAAGAAATATACTTAAATTTTGTAACAACTTTAACTTTAACAGCTTTAAATAGGATCTTACATGTATCTAATCCTAGTATACATAGATTATACTGTTTGCCTAAGATATATAAACTAGGAAAGTCGGTGCGTCCTATTGTTTCAACAATTGGATTGCTGACTTACCATCTATCAAAATGGTTAACAGAGGAGTTCGAAAGTTTACTCATGCACCACCTTGTTTCTCTGTGATTAATTCCAATTATTGTTTCAATAATTTTCAATAATATACCAATTGTAAACCAAGAACAGATATATTTTTGAGTTTCATTAGCGCAAGTCTTTAAGTCAATATAAGTGTGATTCCTTCGAAGTATAAGTATGTATTAAATATACTCTTAATAGTACACTTCTTTCGAGTACTGTTAACCGTGAATGTATAAGGACATCTTGAAGTAAATTCTTATTTAAATACTTTTCTTGACATAAGAATACTACTCTTGGAATAAAACTACAAACAACTTTGCTGGAAGAATTATACATACTATTAATCCAATAACTGTTATCCTTGATTGAATACTTGCTAATCTCAATGTGAAGGGTTCTAATGTTGGAACAAGTAAATCATGCAGTGGTGGGCGGTAGAAAGCTATGCCTTTGCTAAACAAAGACGACATACCTTACCTACTACGCGTCGAATTGTGTGTGCTGTACTTTGTTCATAGATGTTAATTACTATGAAATAATTTATATTTGTAAAGTAACACTTGAAAAAGAAGTACATGAACATTATGAACCGTGAAATAGAAGTTAATGAGTCTACGATGGAAGAGTTATTAGCAAGTTGGGAATTTGAGTAATTAATTTCAATATTAGAAGGTAACTTTAATAATTCTGGTTTTACTGCATGCAAGCTATTTTAATTACGTTATACTTTACAAGAAATGAATACACGTCACTATATTGTAGGTAAAAAGGTATTCATTTGAAGTTTAATGGTTGTGGATAGATTTCCCAAGTTATTTTCCTTTTTGATAATTATTGCTTGTGTATTATATACAATCTATAGTCAAGATATGCATTTTTATTGTAGTGGCGTTTTATTATACAATACATATACAGAGTGACTGGTAAGTCGGCTTAATCCTTTGAGGATGGGTTAGTAGAACTCATTTGCAATTAATTTAGAGATCTAATAGTTTTTGAAATATTTTATTTTTAAAATAAAAGAAATAATAAAACTTTCTTTAATATTTCAGTTTCCTGCGTTAGTTTAAATAGTTATGTAACAAAAATTAGGTTAAATACTTTAATACGATAAAGGGACGAGCTAAAAAACTACATTCGTGAAAAAAATTTCAACCCAATCGTACATTCATAGATAGGAATTTATTTTTAAAACTTGATAAAACCTCTCTACTTTATATATTACTTTTCGAATGAGGTTTATATGAAGTTTTAAAAACTATATTTTACTTCCATAAATAATACAAAAATACTAGGTACAGGTAGAGCGTCCATTGTTTTCAAATTAAAGAGATACAGGGTGTTTCGAAAAACATGTGCCATCGCTTAAACGGAGATTCTACACTCAAAAATAAGACAAATATACCTAATTCCTATCAACATAAGTCCATTTTTGCTTCGTTTCTGACATATTACAGTTTTATTTTTCTTTTGCGGTACCTGTAAAAAATATATACGCCACTGATTTTTTTTATTTTTTGATGGCCTAATTATGTAGAAAGTTAATTGCCGAAAAAATGTCACCTCGTAACATTTTTTAGATATAGGTATCGTGTAGAAGATAAATGCAATTTTTAAAGTCTTTTTAAGTTTATAAAAAAAAAATAAAATAATGATATTAAGTACCCTACATAAAAAAATGCATTTATCTCCTACACGAAATTTAAATCTAACAAAAAATCAAGAGGTGACTTCTTTTCAGCAATTAATTGTCTTACGTAACTATGCCATCTAAAACTAAAGAAGTCAGTAGTGTATACATATTCTTTAAAAAATTAACCGAAATAATAATAAAACTTCAACATTCTGCATTTCAAGTACAAAACAGCAATGGACCCATATTGATAGTAACTATTTGTCTTATTTTTGAGTGAGAAATCTCCGCTTAAGCGATGACACATTTTTTTGAAACACATAAGGTCAAGGGAAGTTTCTAAAAAAAAAAAAAATAAAATATATCAAAAACGGTTAGGTTTTGCATTATACATATTATAGTTAAATCAGTTGCGAATGAGCTCTACTAACATCCCTTGAAAGTAATACGGCGACTTACCAGTCATGCACCCTGATGTGTACCTATACATATATAGCATTATTAATCAATGACTTTCTGAAGTCATTGATATTAATTATTATCAGTGTAGGATTAAGGTTCTTTGTTCTTGCCAAAAATGCTAAGCTAACATATTAATTATTATGTATTTTGGCTGCCTATTTACAGTTTGTATATATGTATGGAAATTTTGTGAATATTCAAATGGGCTTAAAAATTTCGATTTCATATGTACAAAACTTGTTATGGCATACCTGTTTGAAAGGTCGAGCATACTTTTCTATTATATAGTTAGCTACAATAATTTGTTTAAATTATTTATACTTTAATAACATAAATAATTGGTTTCTAGGTCAAGAAAATTAACTAACGTTGGACAATTTACTAGATATTTCAGAAGAACAGATTATAGAACTTATTCCTCAAATCGGAAAGAGAGTAAAATTCATAAAACACTTAAAAGCACATAAAGAAATAATGTGTCTTCCTGTGGTAAATTTGAAGTCTCATATACAGTGTGTTCACGAATGGACTTATACTTGTAAAATTTTTTAGTTTCTTAATAAAACGTCATTCTTTATAAAAACTTCTTCTAATTCTGAAAAGTCCTTAGCCAAACCCAGAAATTCAAATTTGATTCAAATAATTTATCAGTTTTATTTAAATATTGTCTGAACATTATTTATGGCATTGTCTAAATGTTTCCTTTTCTTTTTTGGCACTTACTACCACATGAATAATTCTTCGTTATCTAGAAAATATAGTTAGTTACCCAATATGTCACTGGAAAAATGAACCTCTACGCTTGTGACTTTACGTCAAAAGATTAGTCAGAGGATGTTTTTTGACAACTAATATGAGATAAAAAAATAATAATATAATTCCTTAACGTTTCAAAAAACACCCTCTGACTAATCTTTTAATGTAAAGGCACCAGCGCAGAGGTTTATTTTTCCACTAACATACTGGTACCCAACTATATTTTTTGGATAACCGAGAATTATTTATGTGGTAGTAAGTTCCAAAAAAGAAAAGAAAAAAAGTTTTATTTAAATAATACAATTGTTGAACGAAATGAAATTTATCCTTGCATTAAGTGGTAAATTTAATAAATCGCAATATTAAATCAAGAAAGAAAAGATTTCAGGCGACATCAGATATTTATTGATTCAAGTAATTCATCAGTTTTGTTCAAATAATACAGTTGTTGAACGAAATGACACATTTCTTAGATTAAGTGTTAAATGTAACACATCGCAATAATCTCTACTTTTGAACTGAATAAATGAAATCTTAGATTAAGTATAAGTTAGTATTGAATATTGTTAGAATCTTCCTCTTAGCTGAAGTAGAACCATTATTCTAAAGTTAATAATTAGTTATCATTAAAAGGAGACTAAGATAATGACTTTTAAAGAATAACGTTTTTCTTGATGGAAAAATATATATTCTTACAGATATATGAATACAATAATGTCTTAATTTATGAATAGTAGTCTTAAAAATAGTTTAGATTTTTTTCAGTGTAGTAAAAGTAAATAAGCATTTGACATATACAGAATACCAGTACTTTAAGATATATGCCTAAGGACTCTCAGCATTGCGCTCAACACAGAATGGCGAGAATAAGGAGCGGTTTGAAAAAGAAAAGGCATTGATTATGGATAAAGCTGTGAGTAAGGGATAGTCTGTAAATTTAGTTGATAAAATAATTAGAAAACATAAATTTAAAGACACTTCAAAATGTCTCGATCTTTCAAAATGAAAGAGAAAATCTGAAATGTGTATATCGATTCCATACGATCCTCGATTCACCAAAGGTACAGGTGAAATTTTTAAAGATGTAGGTATGACAGTGGTTCATTCATCTGGAAATAAATTACAACAACTTTTAGGCAATCCAAGAGGCAAAATTGAAACAGAATAAAAATCGGGGATGTACAAAGTTAACTGTAAGGACTGTAATCAAAAGTATGTTGGACAAACCAAATGGACACCTCAAACTAGATACAAGGAGCATATTTTCATCGAATTGCTGTAAACCGGATTGGTGGAAGAAAATGGATATTTTTGGTTCCACTAATCTAAATACAACAAAATGGGTCTTCAAGATGGAGATTATGATCATGCTTCCGCTGATGTTATTTGAATTAAAACTGCATACATTGGTTTATATCAACAGAATCTTAGTTGGCAGTGAATAATTTAATAAATTAGTCTATGCAACAGCAAAAGGAATTAAAGAGTTAAGAAATAACCCAGAGTATTTTTGATATGTAATTTATGATAATATCACTTACTCATGAGTATTTCGCATTTTTTTTATTAGGTTCACGTTTATATTGAATTCAACAAAATTAGTTTTCTTATTACGATTTATAGCTTCTTGCAGGTTTAATTCACTTCCAACGCCATAAACGACATAATAAGTATTTAATTTACATTCACAGTACAAAATATAAGCATGCTTCACATAAAATGAACAGAAGTTTGATTGACGATATTGCGAATACAGTAGTCAGCACAGCAAGTTGCTCTTATTTTATTACGAGTCGCCGATTAATCATGAAATAATCTACAAAATTCTTCTTTTTCGTAATCCTGTTTGTAGTTACCAATTCACGTCCACTTCTTAAGATGGAGATAGAAGTCACAAGCAATTTGGACAAAAATTTATTATCAACCATAAATTTTAAGTACGTAGGCCGATGTTTCGGTGGATGGTTTCTAAAAGACTTCAAGTTACAAAATTTTTTTAAAATGTTCTTTTAATTCCTTTTTTTATATAGTTTTATCTTTTACTTATATGTTATAATGTAAAGTTCTTTTTTTGTAAAATAATGTGAATAATAGCCTTACATTAATTTTAAAACATAATGTGGTTCTTGCAGCCCTGAAGATAGTGGGACCTTTGGCAACAATAAAACTTGTTGAGCAATAACAAAAAAGTTTTCATGTGCGTACTTCTTGCCTACCAGGCTAGTCACTTAAATCATTAACCCTGTATACACAAATGAAAAATATATCGAAAAATCTATTATTGCAATAAGTTTAAAACATTGTGAATAAAAACAGAAGTTTTAAAAACATATTGTATCAATTCATTTTTTGACGCTTAATACACTTCTTGTTTCGATTCCTTATGTCTATATGACACTTTCTTATTTTAAAAGTATGGAATTTGTCTCCAATATTCCCTACGAAAACGTAAAAATTATGTTATCTTGTGTATACATATTTTAAATATCTCCGGAAGAATCAGCACTAAAGGCCAAACTATGTTTTAGTTAATTAGTTATTAAGGTAATTATCTGAATACCTATATAGATTATTATTAATAAGCCATAAGAACGTGTTTTAAATTGCACCTTTCCGCTATAGAAATCGCACGTTGCGTTCCACTTCTTATGAACAAGGTATGCCTACGTAAAAAGCTGTAGTTAAATGCAAAATTAATAAAGCCTTATCAAACCGAATAATTTAATTAATTTTAATTAACAAATTTTCCAGTTGGTTAAACAAAACAACTTCATATAACGTTGGCAGAAAAATTTCAAGCATCCAAGAAACAAAATGTCTCTTCTTAAGTCAACAGGTTGTCTTATTTAGGATTTCAAACACGTAATACGTATTTATTCGCAAACTGAAAAAAATCTTTAAAATATCCAATTAGTTGTCCGTAATGTGCAAGATAAGGTAGTTTTTCAGATAAGTTTGTTACAACGTAAGCGACAGATAATCCACGCTAGTAGCAACCGGGTGGTGAAGACCACTTTTTTCGCGGGAAACGACTATACGTATCGCAAAACAATGTCCGCGCGGTCAAAGGACTCAGTACAACCAGTACTCACTACTATTGTTTACTTTTATTTGTCGCATAAATAATTGTAACCTGTTATATGAGTCACAACTGATCTGATCGATTTTTTACCCATCGATTGCTGCTTCTGAGGAACCTGATCGATATAAATAACACCAACATCTGGTACAATATTTGTTATTTTCTTAACTAGTATTCACAATTCTTCATTTATGCGCGAATGATTGAATAGTCTCTTTAGTTGTAAAGCAGTGGTGATAATTTTTACTTAATTATATTACCACAAATAATCTAGGTAACAATGTTGTATCCTTTCCGGTTTCTATACAACTTTATCATATGTCACAAGACCAGGAAAGAGTAGACTTTTAGTCTACTGTAGACAGATGCGGAATATTTAAAAGTACTTACCTATTCTAGTTTTACTCGCACAAAAGTGTTATAAACTTCCTAAAGGGGATAAGTTCACTTCTTTTCCATTTTTTTATTTCTTGCTCCTATTACTTTTCTTGAAATAACAAACGAGGGCTTATCAACAATTATATACATTATTGAAAGATGAGAAAATCAGTACTTAATACGTTTGCTACCTAATTAAAACATATATCCGAATCAGTAGATTAATACAAGAAGAAAGCATAATATGTTCTATTTATTTATTCGTGTTTTTGCTTGTAAATATACAATAGAAAGATACAGATCCCCAAATCCAACACTGTATGTGAGATGTGCAAATAGTTTAGCAAAGTGGCGGATTGAAAAAAAAAAGACAAGGGCGCAGTTGCCTATAAAAATTTAGTTGAAGTTTAGTTCAGTAAGCAGGCATCTAAAATAATTTCAGTTTGTGAATATAGGTTTTTGTGTAGGTATATATGTATAGATTTTTTTTATATACAGGGTGATCCTTAGGTGCATGGAGATGATTCCTGAAAAGTTCTAATGATGAAGTTTTGTCCTTAACTACTTCATTTCAGGGATACTGTGTTGTGATGTTTTCAAGAAAAAAAATTTTCATAATATCTCTGACAACGTGAGGATTTTTTTAAGAAACGTGTGTGCATAATGAGTAGATTACTTAAACGGATTTATTACTTTTTTTTCGAATCCAGCAAGAGCGTCCAGATTCGTTTCTTGGATAAGGCATGGTGGAAGGAAGCGTTTAATTATAAACTTATATAAATCATAATAATTTAAGTTAAAAAAAAATTAAAAATGTAAAAAACACTATCAAACCATAAAAAAGATTCCTTACGTCAAGTCAGTGATTTGACTAAACATGGCGCCGGCCAATCAGAAATGAACATTGCTTGTCACCACTATATTTAATATAATCACCGTAGATTAAACTATCTTCTTCCCAACACAAACAGTGTCAAAACCAAGACAAGACTGGATCAAGAAGCAACATAACAATTACTGGAGGAACATTCCAGGCAACCGACGTGGGAAAACACTAATCATGCTCCAAACAAACTGAAGAACTGTTGAGAATGACTAGGTTTCAGTTGAAAACAGTAACAGCGCTTTTAACAGGACATATGGCTGTTAAAAAGCATCTGCAAACGATGGGAATGTATGATGGTGACTTAGACTGCAGACTATGTGGGAAAGACCCAGAAACCGTGGACCATATCATATTCGAATGCGAAGTATTAGCTCGTAGGAGGTACAATATATACGAGCAAACACAAACCGACCCGGAAATCATCAGAACTCATCCAGTCATATACCTGTACCATTTGATCAGTGGCACAAGGGTACTGGAATGGGCAAAGTGAAGCAAAATAGGGAGTGCACAATAAGCCCAGGAGGCTGCAGTGCCCTCGGAGTCAACTCAGATGAGCCCTAGGAAAGGAAAAAAAAATACAAAAATTGTTGAGGTCCACTTGTAAATTACAGGCGGTTGAAATGTGGTCATATTTTGGTTAACAGAATTCAAAAATTGAAGAAATGTACTTTCCATTTGAAAATACGTACATCAAGTTAATCGTCACAGAAAATAATTAGATGTCTTAAAAAAGCTTAATAAAATCTTGGTCTTGAGTTAGTTAGTAATTTCCAACTTCTGAGAAATTATTATATTTTGAATCAAAATATTTAGCGCCAACAACAGTTTGGTTAATATTGAGTTATAGTTATGAATAATTTATAAAATACTGTAATATAATTTACATAAACTCATGTTTGGCTTTACGTCAAAAGGTTTATTTGTTGTGTTAAAATCAATTACCATCAAATTCTCACAAATATGAACAATATTTTGATTTAAAGTCCGTTTATAAAGGCCGACAGATCAGCGATATATTTTTTTATACATATTCAGTATTATTTTTTTTAAACATGCCTGTATCTTATAGATTTAATTTTAATTATATACAATAATTCCTCGTCATTTGTACTCATTCATTTATCATATAAAATTACTGAGTTTTATAAAGATTCTATGGTGTTTCCCAGTAATGGTAAGACACGTCAAAAGGTACATGTAAAAAAAAAGAAACATGAAAATACAAAAAGTATAAAGATTATGCTATTAAATTAACACAATCAATAAATAATGCAAACAATTAAAATAATACAAGATAGATTTATTGGGATTCAAAATAAAACAAAGAAGGTTTAGTGCCATATTCCCCAAAAAGAAACAATTATGCAGCTACGGACACGTGTTTCGGAGTTATTGCCCCTCATCAGCGTAGCGTAGCTAAGGAATTGGATCTCTGAACCATCGTAGATCCAATTTCTTAGCTACGATACGCTGATGAGGGGCAATAACTCCGAAACACGTGTCCATAGCTGCATAATTGTTTCTCGTTGGGGAATATGGAATTAAAATAATGTTGTCCCAGATAGGGAAAATTACCCTGTTTTGTAGTTTTGCTTTACGTCTTATAACTCTTAAAGTGATCTCGTCTGTGTAACAGGGACAACAAAAAATATTGAACTTTCGGACTTTATTACTATTTCATTAAATTAAATGGTTGCCGAGTTTCCATAAAAAAATGCTGTTCAGGGTTACAATCAAAAACTTTACTTAAAAATAATTCAATAAATATAGAAATAAAGTCTTACCAAAGTTAGTTTTACCAAAGTACCTAAATAAGCCTTTAAATCATTCCTCAAAAATAGTAGAAAATATAATTATAATGGTTTATGTATGGAAAACTCTTATGAGCACACAACATCCACTGGACGTCAATTTTAGGTTCATAATGTATCCAGGATGTACATGGATACATTGTGAACATCCTAGTGGATATTCATATCAGAATATCCACTGGATGTACGCAAAAATAGATCCACTGGACATCCATGGACAAACTTGGACAACCACTGAATGTAAGTAAGCAAAAAATATTCAGTGAATATCTATATGAACAGACATGTACATTTCTAGGACTACCTATGGATGTCCCTATTGGACCATCTATGGATGTCCCTATTGGACCATCTATGGATGTCCCTAGTTGTGACAAATATATAATCCACTGGATGTTCATTGTGGGTACTATATCCATTGAATACCATCCACTGGATATCCAGTGGATGTTATGTGTTTGGGAATGCAGAACTTTACTTTAGTCATATGCTTATATTTTATTTTTATAAGAATTTGGCATAACTAATCATCCTGTTTGTTTTTTTATTTTACTGCTAGTATCTTGTTCTCTGAAGGAAACTTTGGACTTAAATTGGAAATTACACTACTTAATATATAACATGAAGGACAGTCTTAGTGATTGAGTATGTTTCTAAAGATAATTAGACGCTGAAAATTATAATATCTCAGAGGTGATGGCTCGGAAGTGAATACCCTATGTATAGCACCAAGTGTGGCCAGTTAGAAAAATAATACGAGCGATGGCTGCGAACTAGGATGAAATGAGATGGAATAAGACACACCCAGCGAACATAAGGACAGGTTCAGTCTGTTCTCCACCAGCCATCTACAATACACTCGCACTGTTAAATCCATCTCACTTGTTCAATCTGTCTTTGTTAACATTTGGCCACATTAGCCATTTTACACACGGTATACCCAGATAGTACATGCTGGGGACGTCTTTTTACTTTCTTATAAGGAAGTATAGTAATCGCGATTTTTTTCGATCTCGAGATTTTAATTGATTTTGAACCCTCCTGAATCCATTTTGACTATTTTCCGAATGATGTCTGTCGGTGTGTCCGTGCGTGCGTGCGTGCGTGTTTGTGTGTGTATCCGCGATAACTCAAAAAATACTAATGGGAGAGTTCCCAAATTTGACAGTTAAGATTGTCAACAACATTTTAGGTGACACATTGAATTTGGTGAATGTGGTACTACCAGAAGAGACATAATGAATGATAGAAAAAAGTACTATTTCGGGAAAAAAATTTTGTATTGCATTTCTGGACAAATCTCGACGAATTATAATTAAAACAAAACTTCATGGAAAAAATCTATCTGCATGTTTGTAGTATTGCGATAGCCGCCACAGTTTTTGAGATAAAGCTTTCAAATTTGGTACACATGTTCTAAAGACCAAAGACAATGATAAATTCGATGATGAGTAAAATTGCTCAGCCGAAAGGTGGTCCACGGGACCCAAACTTTTTTGTATTTGCCTTTACAAAAAAATATATTCTTGATGAAAGATTATAAATTATCTCTTGTCAAGCCAATCCTATATCAATACATATATATATATATATATATATATATATATATATATATATATATATATATATATATATATATATATATATATATATATATATATATATATATATATATATATATATATTTTTCCAAGGACTTAAATAAAGCTGTTTAAACTGAAATTTTTTACACTTTTGACCTCATAAAATGGAGTTAGGATAAAGGATATTGCACCCGAACAAGAGGGATCCTTTTTTCAAATATTCTCGACAATCCTGAACCAGAATATCCAAAAGCAATTTTATACCCTGTCTGTACATATTTAAAAGTTCCAAAAAGCTCCCATTTTCGAAATCAACGACAGTCTTACTCTTACCATAAAAAGTATAATTTGTTAAAAGCAGACCTAGTAGTCGCTCCAGATGGATATATTTTAGATGTACAGGGTCCATATTTCTCGGTTGTCGCAATAATGACTCAGCAATTCCTTTACATGATATGACCCAAGATCAACACAGATTAAGAGATTGGGTTCAAGAAGGTGATATATTTATTGTAGATGGTGGTTATAGGGATGCTGTTCGGTTTCTTGAGGAACTGAATTTAAACTAAGAAATTCTACCTTACGTGTTACGTAATCAAAGGCAGTTTACCACAGAGGAAGCGAATCGTTCGAGAGTTATTACAAAAACACATTGGATAGTGGAATCAAGAAATGGGCATTTAAAATCAGTTTTTAAACTTTTTAGACATATGATACCAATTCAACACTGTGTACACTTGTGAGATTTTTTGAAAATTGCGTGTGCTATATTAAACAGATTTCACGAGCCTATTCACATGCAAGATGCAAATGAGAAGCTTGCACATCATATGTTAGAAATTAGAAATGGAGATAACATTAATTTGCTTCAAACAAGAGTTCAGCAACATCAAATGCTTCGTGCAAGAGGTCATGGCCCTTCGATTAACATTCACGAATATGACTTGGAAGGATTTCCTAGACTAAATTATGATTATCTAAGGCTGAACACTTTAGGAACGTACCAAGTTCGATTATCTCCAAGATATGTTCAAGACATCACAAATCGCAACCCAAACAATGAATTTATTCTTCAAACTCAGTTATTTGAACCAGGACTTACAAGAGCAAAAATATTTTCTTGTTTTACTCAGTCGGTGAGACATTTCATTTTTATTTCCTACCTTGAAAATCCTGATCAAAATGTGGATCCTATATCAGGAGCATATTGCACATGCAAAATGGGAGCAAGGACATTACTGGATCATAATATATTGTATAAAAAATTTCAGAAAAATCTAGTGAAACCCAGGATGCCTCTTGTTCGGGTGCCACGTCCTTTAACAGTTTGACATTTGAAATGTCTAATTTAGTTACAAAAGTATCAATGTCAATAAGAAGAAATTATTAAAATATATGACATGAATTATTATTGACAGTATCGAATGACGCTTATAACTAATTATTTAAAAATTTTAATGAAACATTTCAAGGTACGCTATTAAAATTTAATTGAGGTAAGTGAAGAATTAAATAGAATGAATTTTTTACATCAGGATGATATATACTGGTATAAGAAAGTTATGTGCTGGCCACATCAGATATTTTAAGTATTGTTTATGTTCTAATGCCTATGAATTCAAACAAATTCAGCAAAGCACACATATATCACACCATTTACTACCACCTTACTCAAATTAATTTAAAAATCTCAACTACAAATTTTTGTTTAGAGACTGCATTATATGCCTGTTATGGAAATTTATTTACTAGCGGTGATAATAATTTTTCGCCAAACCAATCTTATATAAAATTTGTACTGTTGCTCTTTGATGGTATACTTTTTCTATTTATTTATAAATATTCTAATAATGTTTCAATGACATCTTTATTACTACAAAAGAACATCCTTAAGATAATCCTTTGTATGTATTTGTTTTGTATTTGTTAAAATGTTCCAAATGTCCGTGGTGTATATTCTCTAGACATTCATAGGAACTCTATATCTCTGGATATCTATATAACAATGGTAACATAGCCTAGCGGCACAGAATCGAGCTCTTGCTGTAAAATTCAAGCTCTTGCTGTAAAATAATTTTTGTTTAATAAATAGTTCCTTGTCATAATTAGATTTTCTAGAATCAGTGATTTTGGGGCACAACTACTTTCTAATCGCTACTTATCAGCATGGTGCAGCTTATGAGTAGGGTCTGAGATGAAATAGATCTTGATTAAAAATCGAATAAAAGGTGACAAGTAGTATTATAGTATTAAATTCACACCATAATGTTGCTTGCTAGTTGAAAATGAATATTGCCCATAGAGAACTATTTTAACTGTTTGCAATGGGCTCCTAGGTGAAGACAAGCATGCGAATTGATTACTCCATAAATGCCATTAAAATAAACCTGAAAATGATTTTTGCTTGCAGTTCAGCAAGTACCAATTTATTACTGAGTTCCCATTTATTTATTATTTTTTCGATAATAAATATGGTAGTCGGTATACATATTTTATTAGGTGCACATGAATGAAAATAAACCAGTTTCTCACTATTTCTAAGCAGCCACATACAAAGTATCTACTGCGGGCAGCAACATATTTTTACTAAAAACACATAAAATGCACGAAAACAATAAGCAAACAAAGCAGATTTCTCGTTTTCTAAGTTCACGATTTATTTACCATGGGGCGTCGAGATGTTTGAATTCGCCAGTAGGTACCCATTTGTTTTGTACTATTTAAACGAAGCAGGAACTATCGTCATTTAACCCAAAAAAATGAAACAACAATGCAGCCAAAGATACGTATTTCAAAGTTATTGCTTCTTATCGGTGCAGTCTAATTAAGGAATTGGCTCTTAGTAGAGGCTTTTGTGTGAGCCCTGGAGCTGTGGAACACAGGAAAAATTATTTTCCACCCATTGACATCAGTTGAATAAATTAAAATGATCAAACGAGAAAAAAAGGAATCAAAATTAAAATATTTCCTAACAATTTTTGTGTTTTTATGGACTATTTTATTTATTATGGTCAGTGGATATCGATGGTTAGGTAGACGTTATTTTATATTTGTCTGTGTTCTACAGTTCCCGAGGCTCATATCAGGAGCCACCATCACAAAATGTAACAGATCAGGAATAAAAATTAACACAAGGTTGGAAAATACAATATACAGTACTGAAACAATATGCCACATTTGAGTCTTTATGAGAGCAATCGACACGTGAACCCTACCAAGGTTTTAAAATTAAACAAAGCAGGTACTAAAGCTATATACCCTAAAAAAAAGGAAAAACGATGCAGCCAAATGCACGTGTTTCGAAGTTATTGCTCCTCATCAGTCAGTTGAAACTAGGGAACTGGATCTAGGGTGTGATAGATCAGGAACAAAAATTAACACAAGGTGGAAGCACGGTCATCGTACTCAATTTATGCTTTCATGTTTCCATGTGCCATATTTGAGGCCTCAATGAGAGCAATCAACACATAAAGCCTCATGTGCATTGCTCATTTCCACCTGGCAGATATAACCAAATGAAAGGGATAGTGAGGTTTAAAAATTAAACATGGCAGAAGCTAGTGCTACAGAATATTCCAGAAAAGGAAAGATGCACCCACAGACGTGTTTAAGAGTTATTGCTTCTCATCAGCGCAGCATAGCTAGAGAAATGGACCTAGGATAGGATACATCAGGAACAAAAACTAACAGTGAATATATCACCTGAGTAGTGTACTGTACGTTCCAAGCTAGTTTTTATTTTATTTAATTCGTTAACCTCATAAGCCCTTCTTTTCTGTTATTATTTGATCGTAATAACCATCATTCTGATAAATAACTCTTCTGCATGGAAAATTGAAAATATTAAGGTACTTATGCAATTGAAAGAATGACAAATCTCAAACATGTAACTCGTTAAAGTCACCCCATCTGGCAGCAGAATGTCAAAACCATAATAATAAATAATAACAAATAGCATAGAATAAAACCATATATATTAAAATTAAATATATAATTTGACTTCCATTTACAACATATACAAAACATTAAATAATATATAAAAAAATTAATAAAACATGTAAAAAAAATAATATTTAACCCTGGTTTAAAATCAGTACAACAATAAAATATCTACAATATTTACAAATATCTACAAAAATTATTGAATATAAATCTATTTACAAGCTGCCAATATCATTAAAGCGTTTTAATTTCTCTGGGAATGGATCTTTGAAGAGTACAGGATCTGCCCGGAACTCAACTGTCTTTAGAGGCATCCCACCAAATGCCTTTGCAAATCTATTTATACACTGAGACCTTTCTACCATATGGCCAAGATCGGCAGACAACATCTCATTATTTGTACATTCGGGACATTTAAATTTCTTCCGTGGAGTTACCTACAAAAAATGTCAAAAATAATTTTATTTGAGAATATCTTTAATCACAAAATCTATTGGAATATGTTTAAAACCACAATATAGGGCTCCCTCTTTAAAGCTATATATGAAATAGAGGTATACAGTGTGTTGGTGGATTGATAGGTCTTACTACGACTCATCAATTTTTGTAAAATGAAAAACAAAAATTACAAAAATTATTGAAACATTCTTTTGTACTTTAAACTGTAAAGAGGGATTCATTTAATCTAATCAATATGAAATAATACTGCGGTTTATACAGGGGAATCAAAAAATACACTCTGGTACTAAAATAAAATTATCATTAACTCCTCACAATTCCGAGTACAAAGAATACTTTCTGATCACCCTATATAAACCGTAGTATTACCGAGTATTGATTAGATGAAATGAACTTCTCTTCCATATCTTTTGAACTGAAAAAAATGTTTTGAATTTTTTTTTTAATAATTTTTTTCACAAAAATTTATAAATGATAATGAATAAGAGCTCTCAATATGTATTTAGGCTTTATAAGCATATCTGATTCATATTTTCTAAAAACCATTTAGTTAAGAAAATCTCCAATAGCGTCTCTTGATTTTTAGCATTTTATTTTAATTAAAGTAGGCTGTGGATACACAACATAAAAAAAAATTCTCATCAGGAAGGTAGATCTCGTCAAGTACTA
Organism: Rhamnusium bicolor; assembly: GCA_029963845.1. Lineage (NCBI taxonomy): Eukaryota > Metazoa > Arthropoda > Insecta > Coleoptera > Cerambycidae > Rhamnusium > Rhamnusium bicolor. The sequence goes on along the minus strand of JANEYF010005409.1, from coordinate 46,114 downwards.
AAATTTGAACAAAAAGCATTTTTTCAATTTGCTCAAATACAACCGAAATACAGGAGTGTGTCTGCTCAAAGTGGAACACACTGTATATGCCACAGGTAAATAGTTATTTTAGGAAAATAACAGCTTCCTGGAAAAATATTACCTGTCTGGGCGAACAGCTTTATAACATTTATTTATATTTAAATGCTATTATCCCAGAGGCAAATAGTATCTGATGGAACTATTGTTGGGAGAATACCATATAGTTTAATACTTGGTTATTTGAAGTTACGTTAGCTCAGGTCAGGTTATGTTAGGTTAGGTTTAGGTTAGGTGAGGTTGGGTTAGGTTATGTTATGTTAAGTGTTTATTTTTATCTATGGACCCAGCCAAAATTTTAGCACATAAAATTATGTTTTTTGTAGTGCTGTTATAAATACAATAGTAATTCTGTAACTGTACAAAAACTATGCCAGAGTTCAACAGAATTTTTACTGAAAATGATAGCAATCAATAGGTTCGTTTACCTATGATTGTAGAAAAAAAAGGGGAAGAAAATTGCTATTTTTTAAATGCCTTATCCTCGGTATTATCAACATTTTAAATTCCAACAATTCCAACAAAACATAAATCGAGATATAAATATAATAGCTATTAAACCTAATTTTTATTAAAACTATAGGATTACTATAGTAAGTGTACACTAGTGTACTGTGGTTTCAGGGCATGAGGTTGTCAGCAGTGAAAGAACACTTGAATGACAGATTGGAAATTGTAAAAAGTATAAGAACTGAAAGTGTTAATAAAAATGCATATAGTTAAGTTAAAATAAGAAACACAAACAATAAAACACCTATAGTGATATTTACAAATGGAAATATTAATAATAGACCAAAACATAAAATAAATAATCCAAAGAGATTTGCGGATTATGATATTGTGAAAGATTAGATAAGCAATTATTATTGTAAGGAAATCAAATAAATAAAAAATTGTATAGAAAGAAGATGTAGGTTAAGATTATGAGTTAGAGTAGCTTAGGGTTACGGTAATACATGCCAAATTTCAGTCTTAAATTTTAGACTACTAAATTAGGTTATATCATTATGTAGTATAAGATATAATGATATCTCATTATGTAGTATAAGTTTTAAATTACTGAAGTACAGTAAAGAGGGAGGTGTAGTAAAAGTACACTGGTGTACTCTGGTTTCAGGGCATTAGATTGGCAGCAGTGAAAGGAACTAGAATGACAGATGGAATATTGTGAAAAGTTTAAGAAGTGTGTTAATAAAAATGCATATTATTTAATACTGGTCCTTTAATTAATAATCAATCACTCAGTCGATACTGACAAACAGTACAATTACTATCTGAGATTTATATTTTGTTTATAAAAAATTCTCTTGTCAATAGAACTCCCTTTAAATTAAAGGTCCCTTCAAAATATTGATAATACCAGGAGTTAAAGTATGAAATCAACTATTACATTTCTGTGAATAACATTATTTAAAGCAGTTTAGGGGCTCACTTTACACCATTTTAATACAACACAAAAATTAAAATCACTACAAAAAAAGCACAGCCAGCTAAATCCAGTTACCTACGTAATACTAGTCTGTTGAATAGCCCTGGTTCAACGTTTTTTTACAATCACAGAACTTTATGATACTTTCAACTTATTCAGTCTTGACCGGACTGATATTTATATATAAGTTCCTAGTTCAGATTTTAATAACAGAGGCGCCACTTTACAAGCAACCAAATAAAAATACAGAATCCTGCATTACATATTCATGATTCAACAGATTAGTATTACGCAGGTAATAGAATTTAGCTGAGTATAAAAAAGTGATAAATAATTATTTCCTGCGATCACGTCATATTTTGTGGGTGAAAAAAACTTACTTTTATAGGAGGTTTGTTTGTCATATTGGCAACTAGAAAATTCATGGCAATATCTTCGCAATTCATGTGTTCATCTACCCAGTCTTTTATATTAGAAGGCAAGTCTCTTGTGTAAAGGTAACTCCAGTATTTGTGTAAAAAAGCTGCCCCGGTTAAAACCATTGATATTTCATTTGTCCACTCAGATTCATACTTCCAACTATTCGTCATATTGTCCCATATATGGGTTCGAGATGGAAATCCTAAAAAAAGATAGAAATTAACACTTTTTGAGAAAGCATATAGTAAGGGATGGCTGGGTAACTCTTCGTTTGGCGCTATTGTTGATTTTCTTACTTTTCCCGTAGAAGTCATTAATATATGTTAATGAGTTTTGGACAGCTGTAAATCGTCAGATTAATCATTCCCAGATTTCTTTTTATACAACTGACTTTCTTTTAAATGTGCAAAAACTGTATAAAGAATTGTAATGTATATTTTGTTATTTTTAAAATTTAAATATATTTAATATTCACTGACAAGATATTCATTTTACCTATGTGTAGTATTACAGCCGAAAAAACTGCAATGTGTCATTTTGTATCTATGGTTTTACCCAGAGGCTTGCACTTAAAAATCCAAATGTTTGACTTACTTAAATCCCAATGATTTTCTATTAGAGTGTTATAAATACACATCGGGAGATAGCGATAAATTCCAGAGATGACTTTTACATACATATCATATTATATTGTAAACACCCAATAAAACATTCCCAAACAATATTAAAATTTACAAAAAATGGGAACAAAAAAATTAAAGCTTTTTATCAAGTAATTGGACGGTTTGTAGCTTAAAAAAACAATTACTTATTGACCGACGGGGCTCGTTATTGCCGAATGTCCAATGGCAATTCATAGATAGATATAGGCGGATCACATGTTTACATCCACTGCCAAATGAATACACTAATGACTTTGAAGCCATTGGAATACACTCTAAATACGTAGTATTTATAAAACGTCTATGTGATTAGTACATAGATACGTAAACAGTGCGAAATTAACAACGGAGGTTGTCTAGTTCAATTTTTGCAAAACTGTATTAGTGGGCAGTATAGCCATGTTCAGGTGCCATCAGAAATGACAATAAGAAAAAAATATTTATAAAAAAATATTTATTTTAAACTGAATGAAAAATACGTACAGATTAGCATGGATGAAACCACAATGCTTGTGGTTGGAAGATGGCAAATGTTTTAGTGGGTGCATTAATATTATTATACTTGTGATTGCTAGTTAAAAATAAATGTGTATGTTAATAATAAAAAACAAGAATGCAACATACAAATCAACTCACCTACTATTCTATCTGGAAACTCTCTCCACACTTCATAAGCAAATTCAACTTCATCAGAAGTTAACATTACAATATCATCGTCAATATGTAAAACAGCTTCAGTTTCAATTTCTTTATAAGGATAAAATCTATTCGACAATTTATTTGCTTTAGTTCTTATTACATTTACAGGTTTGGCTATCTTTGGAAAATCCGCCACTATAACAACAAATTGAATTGAATTCATTAAACATGGATTCTTTTAAATCTTCCATACATTTGTGCTACAGATCAACAAAACAGAAGTCAGTAAATTTAATTTCTCATTGGTTCAAATATCATATGGGCGGCTTGTCTCAACCCTCTAAAGAGACATTCTGGTATCCAATTTAGAAGTCAATATGACATGATATATAGTGAGTGCACATATTTGCGACACCGACTCATAAGATTAATGCAAAGTTATGAGTTCACTGTTCTTGCGTCGTGATGCGCGTTAAAGATCTGTACTCCATGACGACCCGAGTATTGAAAATGTTCACTTTTTTAATAAAATTACTAAAATATATTGTATATGCAAAACGTTATGTTTTAACTGATGTGATGTGAGTAAGGTAATTTTCCCTCCTAGAAAGTTTCCAAATTTCTGGGAAATTTTCCCGACACAGGTTAGAAATTTTCCGTAATTTGAATTTCCCACCATATTAACACAACATAACTGACAAATATTAAAAAAATCATGTTTTGTTCAGATTTTTATTGAAAAATAAAGTAACAGAAACAGATAAGTACTTACAGCTACTGTGTATTTCAAAATCAGAAGTAAAAACCGATATTGAGGAAGAAAATAATATTTTTATAATTGTGCCAGAAAGACAGGAAGATACAGCCCAGCAAACATTTTCCATAAAATTAGCTATAATTTGATTTGGCAAAAGACGAATTTACTTATTGAGGTAGTATTGACGCAAAATTGACTGGAAAAATACACTTCCCATAGAAATTTGGTTTTACTTTATATTTAAATTTACGTAAATAATACCAATAAATCTACCTCATACACTATTTTGCTTAAAAGCACTTTTAACTAAAGCAGCAAGGGAGAAACAACTAAAAAAAACGACTACAAATTACCTTACAGGTAAATTTCTCTTAAAGTCGAAATAGGTAGTATAATTAGGTAATATTAGCCTTTTTAATGGCTGAAAATCATCATAATGGTAGAATATTCTAACTAGGTAGATTTTGTTGGAAATTATACGTAATTTATATAGCAACCTATTTGGTTACCTTTATTATGCTCCTTTAAAGTAATATTAGGTCGACAACCTCGATAAATTCTACCTAGCTTATCTATCTAACTTCAACCATTTAGTTAATTATCCTTTGTAGTTACATTTTCAGACAGTTAACCTTAAGGTCAAATTAGCGTAAGACGCCATATTTTTTTACCACAGTTGTAGTACGATTTGAAATTGAAATTTTCAAAATGAGTTTGTATAGAAACGAATTGATGGAAAGGTAAAAAAATACATAATTATACTTGCTAAGGCATATTCAACAAGTATAACACTTCTGGCTCAAACTATAATTATAATTTTTTTACTTGATAAGAAGAATTCTCATATTAATGAATATTTTGGAGGCGCATGGTTATTTTTCGAGTGCTAATATGCACGGCGCATTAATTTCAACAAGCGGGAACTTCTGATACTACCCAAGTAAATTGGATTTATTTTTACCACCGACATTCATTTATTTTCTATCTTACTATGAATTAGGTGTCTCTTCAATTTTGTAGATGATTGTCAGCATAGAGAAAAATACCAAATACTTAAGTATAAAATTCTTCTTTTTTTCATTAGAAGTCATTTGCCATTTGCACATAAATTCGTAGATTTTACCTAAAACTAGTCAATTCGATGTCAAATTGACGTCGAAATGAAGTCAAATGTACCTAAATACGTATTAGGAACCAAACATATTGTGTAACTACAAGGAAGATTTATATGTAATTTTACCGATCTTAGTCAATTTAACTAAATTTCGACGCGTCGTCTTATTCTCCACTTATGTCGATTCCACGTCGCGTCAAGGTATTTACTATACATAATTTAGTTAGTTTCAACGTCACATTAAACCAAAATGTTTGCTGGGAGTTAATACAGATTTGCCAGAAGGATAAAATGCAGCTTGCCAAAATGTACCTCAGACATTTATTTTCTTTTATTTTTAATCCTTCCATAAAATAATACAGCTTTATTATGTGTTCGTATTTTCTGTTATATTTTTCAGATATTCTTCTTTTATACCCGTTTTACAGTCAGCAATACTTTTGCAATACGAAATAAGTTTTGATGAAAGGCATGCGCACGAGTGTCAGAATTGCGAAAAATTGCCAACTGATTCTCAAGTGTGCATGCCTTTCATCAAGATTTATTGTGCATTGCCTTGCGTATTGCCGCTGTAAAACGGTCCATAATGATTCGTCTAATCTAACATGATTTTCTTTGATAACATGTTTTTTAATCTTATGTAATAACTGATTTGTATAAAATATTATACCTCAACAGCCCAAAAATGCTCCAAATTAAGTTGAATTAAAGAAGATGTTTACCTATTCTTATTATCACTTACGAAATACAAATTTCAACTAAATTCAGGAAATTTCTTAAATGCCTGAAACAAATACCTACTTGTGTGGTGTTTTTTGAATGAGAAAAAATATCAAAAATACGTTTAGTTAATATTTATTTTCTAAAATTTCCGGGAAATTTTTCGAGTTTTAATTTTCCAGAAACTATACATCACTATTTTAACTTAATATCTACTGATATCTAACAACAAAATTAGTAACAGTGTGAATCATATTCTGGAAACTATACATCACTATTTTAACTTAATATCTACTGATATCTTACAACAAAATTGGTAACAGCGTAAATCACATTACATAAATCCCAAATCACTTTAAATTGAAAAACTAACTAATGAGTAAACATTGGAGGATTTGGTATTCCCTCCAAAACTTTACATTCATATTATTTTTCCAAAATATATTATTAATTACAATATAAGTATAATATAGACATCTGACTGCATTGTTTTCCGCGTGGCATGTGGCAACCCTTTTTTGCTTTTGTGGAAAGTTAGTTACGTGCGAAGACCCAACTTCAGGTACCTGTTTATTTATTACGACATTGCGAAAACAAGATACATTCAATTGTAATAATTAGAAATATGCATGTCTATATTCACACTTACAAGATATAGATCCCTACCACCTTTCATTTTGTCAGGAATACCAGATTCTCTTATGTTTACTAATAACATAAAAACAAAGATAAAAACAATTGTTTTACTTACATAGTGGTGGATTTTTCTTCTGATTATTCCATACAACTATTACTTTCATAAGACTAGGAACTTTGGATAATCTTTCGATTAAAATAAACAAACTCTCTACTCGATCATAAGTTAAAATGACAGCCGTAAATCCATGCGATTTCGGTGCGGTAATTGGAAAAAATAACGGATTTGCGTTGATCTGCAAGAGTTAAAAAAATGTATATACAAAATTGATTGAAACACAAAACATACACAGAAACTTTTAATAAATAAACTGTGTGTAATTGTGACATATTTTTTTTACCGTTTCAACAGCTAAAAGATTACTAATAAGAAATTGACAGTGAAAACTTTTCTGTCATTCTTGCCGCAAGATTAAATCTTGCGTATATAAAAGTAACCTACCTCAGATGGCCTTAAATTAAACTCATCATAAGTCCTACTCAAGTGAGGATACACACGGTCCTGGATAATATCAAGGGTAGTTAAAGCTATTTGTTCCATACTAGAAAAATACGAATTGTATATAAACAACAAAGTGTTCTGCATTTGTCTGATGCGTTTCTCCGAAATATTATTGAGCACATCCATCAGAGTATTCAAGTGGCCTTCCATTATGAAAACAGAAAAAATGTTTCCAATCTATCACATTTTTAAATGGCATCACGTGTCCGTCTATCACAACAACAGGTATACAGTTGGCTGCCATCGCCTCCAGCAGAACAAACTGACTCATTCTCTCCCCTCGGAATATAATACAAAAAATGGTCTCCTGTAAAATTTCAGGATATGCGTATTTCTGACCAGAATTAACATCACAACGTTGACTATAGTTGCGATTATGGCAGGCATCAAGTATCAACAGGGACTCGTGGTACTGGTGTGATAGTTTTTGCAATTCGTTTAAATAATAAGGATCTATGTTTAACTGAGATGATGTAACTAACCAAGATCTGAAAAAAAAAGTCTTATACACACTATTACCTTTTAAGTAGGTCATTGGTAATAAATAAAATTAAGTTAGTAATATATTAGGTTTTTCGTTTTGCAGCTTTTATTTATGTACAGGGTGTTTCCTCTGGAGTTATTTCATAAAAACAAGTTCATATATACATGTCTCTAGAAACCCACCATCAAATTTCTCTGGAAAGGGAACTACCCGGTATGTTGAGAGACCTGCCGATAATATAAAGAGCTATATGGTTTATGCACGATGGTGAGCATAATTCATTCATTGCTCCTTAATTTCTAGGCATGGCATGTCTGTTGGACTGGTTGAGAAGGCCCACATTTGGCCTCTTCGGTCACCAGATCTGAATCTTCTGTATTTTTTCTTTGCCAAACCTTTTTTCATGAAATAACTCGAGAATCGCCTCATGAATTATTGAAATTGATACGTACTTAGGAAACACACTTTAGTACAATATACAGAGTTCGATGAAAATATAAAATTACTCAAATATCTCTAGTACAACAATCACGATTTTTATGAAGTTTTATATATGTAGGTTTTCAAATGTAGTGGCATGATGATAGTATTAGCAATTTTGTAGAGCTTCCAGTTTAGCAGGAAATGGTAGCAACTTTTTTAAATCAAATAAGACATTCTATATAATCTTAAGTCGATTACTAGTTTTTCTGAATATGAAAATCTTATGTTTGCAGTTTTCATTTTGAACAACTACATACATACATATATATATATATATATATATATATATATATATATATATATATATATATATATATATATATATATATATATATATATATATATATATATATATATATATATATATATATATATATATATATATATATATATATATATATATATATATATATATATATATATATATATATATATATATATATATATATATATATATATATATATACATATATAGATTTTTATATTTTTATATATATATATATATATATATATATATATATATATATATATATATATATATATACATACATAGATTTTTTTTCATTTATTAAACTATTAGTTGGAGGTTAACCAGCACTATATTTTCATAAAAACTTATAACTATAAGACCGTAATACCAGTGGCGGTCGGTCCATGGAAGCAAGGGAAGCAGTGCTTCCCCCTGGGATTATTTAAAAAACACATAAATAGAACCTAATTATTATTTATCACATATATTAATCATTAAAATTTACTTTTACCCAATTTCAATAGATACGGCCCTGCTTTTATGCAGCTGAGATAATGTTGCACGCTAAAACCGTAACGATGACGCACTCGATTAATCGAGCCAACACGAACTCGCGCAACTTCGATATATGTAAGCAGAGACAACTGTCTCTGGTAAGTAGGTAACTTATTGAAATGCATCCCATCCCACTTCATAATCTTGATATCTGAGCTGTATAGCATCGTAATACGTTTTATTTTATAGATTTTAATCTCGATTTTAATATCGATTTTAATATTATACTTAATATTAATCTTCCTAGTATTATTCTCAGCTTTTGTGCTATATTTGTAAAAACTTTTTTGGTGTTTCTAAACCTGTGGTGCGGCGACAAGTGATTTTTAAAACGTTGAATATTAGTGCGCGTGTACGCAGATTTAGAATTACTTATTAAATTTGGAAGCTGGTTCTAGCACTGTGGAAAATATTATTTGCGTTTGTGTGGTGTGCAATTTGTTGAAAAGGGGATTTTCAACATATTCGTTTCAAGATAAACTGGATATTATTAGAAATGGGAAACCAACACCTGATTTAAAATTCTTAAAAACGAAAGTTAAATCATGCTATAGGTACTTTAATATTGAAGTGTACAGTACTAATCAGTAGTTAAGGGGTTGTGAAAATTTGTGTAAATTGTTTTGTTGGCCATGTGTACTGTTCACAAATGAAAAAGGTGTTTGGAATAAAAATGGCTTTTCAGATTTAAACAACATTCACAAAGTGACAAAAAGGCATGGTAAGTGTGAAACTCATTTGGGAGCGGTGCTAAAAGAATAAACATTTGGAAAATCACGAATTGAGCATTCATTAGATCAGCAGTTGAAAGAAAGTGTTAAAAGGACTTATTGATATTGTTTGTTTTCTCGGCGAAAATGAACTTAGTTTTAGAGGTCATACTGAATCTCGAAGCGTTGCTAATAGGGGCAATTTTATCAATTTAGTTGATTTATTAGCAAAATACGATACAATTTTAAGTAACCATCTGGAACACTCCACGATATTTCGCGGTATATCAAATCATATTCAAAATGATTTGATTCAGTCGATAAGCAATATTGTTTTAGAAAAGATCAAGCAAGAAATAAAAAGCTCCTTTTTGTTGCAGTTATGTTAGATGAAACAACCGATATTACGAATATTAGTCAGTTGTCAATCGTAGTACGCTACATAAATCCAAATGGGAAATTCCAAGAGCGCTTTTTAGGATTTTTAGACGTAGCAACGCCATGAACGGCCGCAGCTTTATATACTATAGTTTGTCAGATAGTCGATGATCTACAGTGTGGTGCCAAACTTATCGCCCAAAGTTATGATGGGGCCGCTGTAATGGCTGGTGAATTGGGGGACCTGCAGGCCAAAGTAAAAGAGACTTTTCAGAATGCAATATTTGTACATTGTTTCGCGCATCGATTAAATTTAGTTCTAGCTCAATCTGCAGCGTGTCTTAAAGAGTGCAAAGTGTTTTTTTCAAGTATTAGTGGAATGGCTGCCTTTTTTTCAAAATCATCAAAACGGACACGAGAATAAAAACTTTTTCAAGAAATTTAACCAGTGAAGAGCGGCTTTCAAAAATTGTCCCTGTTAACAATAGAAAGTGACTTTGTGAAGATGTCAAAAAATTCAAACTTTTACGACGAAGTTATTTCCGACATCGCAAAAAAGGAGAGGCGGATTAAACTACATTGTAAATAGGTAGGTATGTGCATGTTAACTACTTAACAAACTCTCTATTTCGCTGCGGGTTCAATCCTCGCCACCGGCGCTGGCAATGTCGGTGGATATGGTTGTGTGTCTGCGTTTTTTTCATAAGTGTAACCCTCGCCCGTGCAGCTTCGGCTTTGGAATCGGGGGTTGTCTAATTTTTGTGGTGTTTTTATGTTTTATGTTTATTGAGGAGTGGCGGTCCTACAAGTGTACTTTTTTCTAGATGTCATAACTTTGCAGCTTTCGACATTTGTTTTAAAATGAGTATACGGAAGCCACGTCCCTTTTTTTAAAATAATTTTTGCCTCGCTTCGCTCGGGGCCTAGCGCTACCCATCACTCTATATCACAAACTGCTTCCCCTGTATCAAAACTCACCGCACGCCCCTGCGTAATACAAACTATTTCAACTAAAAAGTTAACTCATAATATATAAAATATTTGTTATTTTAACATTAAAAAAAAAATGCAAAATTTAAGAAAATCGATTTCTAAAGGTGCAAGTTTAGTTAACCCACGATTGAAAAACTGGGAACACTAATTTCATAATTAATCAAGCAGCTCATGAAAAACAAAACATTAAAAACCATTGTGATTAAGAAAACTGTGCCATTCTAAACATCAAAGAGTATGAATAAATCTACGTAGATAATATTTACTTATTAGCAGTTTATGTTTAAATTGTACTGTATAGATACGATTCAAAGATAAAATTAGCTAGGGAAGTTACGTAAGTATATAAGTAGTTATTATTACTTATGCACAAATTTTATGAATCCACTTGATTATTTATACTTTTAACCTTAAGAAAATAATTTGTTTACACAACAAATTACAAAGAGTACAAGTAAATAGATATCACTGATCAAGGCAAAAGAATTCACAACAAATAAATTAGTATTAACTTGTAATAATTTAAATCCATCAAATATTTGTTTACTATAAAAATTATACAAAACATGTTGTAGAACTTCTTCTGTATACATAAACCTTATAGACATAAGCATAGATTCAAATTAAATTCTCTAAAACTACCCTCAGTACTTGTCTGTGCAGAACACTGTATTACAAAAATTCGGTACATTTTCTGCTTTTACTCTATTTTCAATTTCAAAATATACTACCTATATGTATATCTTACAATAAATACCTATCGTGTGAGGTGTCCTTAACTTCCGCTAACTTGGCCACAGGACTAAACACTGGCAAGGATACATCAAAATTTTCTCGAAACGTGTATGTATCAAATCCTGCTCCTGCTATCATGGCGTTACCCAACTGCAGTTCTACAACAGTCGAAAAATCTGGAGCCGTCCCAGAGATCATGTTAAAAACTAAATGGTTTTCTCCGTTCTTCCAACTGAAAATAAAAAAATTATTCAGTATAATCCTCTAATTTGCAATAAATAATAATTGACCGGCCAGAAAAATAGAAACATGTTATATGCATATACAATAACAATACTGTTACACAATATCGTTATTTACGTAACAAAACCGGAATGTGATTATTTACTGGGCGAGCTAGCAATTTCCAGGGCGAGCGCCAGCCAAATTTAATCAAATCCTGTGGTAAAACTAGAGTCTTCTTTCAGCATTTCCTGGTTTTAAAGCTTGGACACGCTCTCCATATGAAGTTTTACCATAGCCCTAATTGCACCGAGATCCGTCGAATGCTGATTCCTGAGTTATCCCTGACCATCACGATATATCAATTAATTCAATTATATAAAATATGAAAAGTTCTCCATACGAAGTTTTGCCATAGCCTTAATTGCACCGAGATCTGTCACGTCCTGGTTCCTGGATTATCCCTTACCATAACAGATAAGTGAAATATCAATTAATCCAATTATATAAAATCTTTTTAAAAAATATAGGATTTTTTTATATAACTGCCGTCCCTGAAAAATGGTATATATTTCCGCTGTCTAGTTATCTCTTCTAAGGTCGCGGATAACCGGTGTGAGAGGAAACCAACATTGCGTTACAAATTGAGTGGGGAGAAGCGTAAAATTACCGCATTTCAATTTGAATAGAATATCATCAATTTTTAATGAACATTTAAATGAAGTGGTTGACACACTTGATTCGAAAAACGTTAAAATTACGCGAAATTTGAATAGAATAATTATACACATATATTTGTCTGTATTTTAAATAGGAGTCTGGGTTGTTAATTAAAACAAACCAATATATTGCATAAAACATTGAAATATGTATTTGGACGAAAATATTAAATTCGTAAACGTAATATTACATCCAAAATAGGATGCTCTTGTACTAGAGCAAAGGTTATTTAAATAATAGTTATAAGAACTTTCATATTTTGATCTATTCAAAGTAACTGGTATAATGTCTGACGTCAATTTTGCAAGGACGTAAATGAAATTAAGTATTTAAATCGTTATGTTAGAAGTTAATTGTTACGTAAGTTGACAATTTTTTTCTTGCCTAACCTTTAACTGTATTTTAATTAACATTTTAAATTTCGGATAGTAATGCAGCACATAATAAAATTAAGTTCCAGGAATGTGTATTACTATTTTCATTTGGATATAATACGAAAAAAATATTTGCTCTGTATTGTTAATTCTAAATTTAGAATATAAATAGCCGTTCCATTAGTAATATTATCAGTGGCGAATACGAGGGTGGACTCAGGACACGAGTCAACTTATCGTTGAAGATTCAAACGGTGCTTTCTATTTTCCTTATGAATAATATTGTGAAGTAATTTGGAACTCGCTCAATTTTATCTTTTAATTTTTTACTTGTTACAATCTGATGGCCAATTAAAAATATATTGTGAGACAATTTTTAATAATTTGACATTTGAACTAATTATTAAATATTTAGTTATCATTTATTATGCAATGTGATGTCAAGGTCCCATTCATTAGATCAGTTTATGATTCGCTTATGTCTGATTAGATTAGATTATATTATTGCAAAATTAGTACACAGCGACAGATAAATCAATGAATTTTCGTATGTATGGCCCAGAAGCAACGCATCCAGGAACACTAATTTATTATCAATTGGACAGAAAGTTTTGTTACTGATAAAGGTTTTTGGTAAGTTTTTGCAAATCAAATATAATACTGTTTGTATTATATTTTATTTTTCTCCTATTTTTTTTTTTTTATAAAATTTAAACCTTAAAAAAATCCGTAACGAATTACTAATAATACGTAATTATTATATGGAAATCCTTTTTGACAAATAATATAATTTCTATAAATGATACGAGTTCCCATTAGTAAGTCGAATGTTTGCAAGAATGTTTACGAGCGACCTCGAAAAACCCATATAAATCAATTATTATTAAAGTTTTATTCTGATACAAGTACATAAGTGACATTTATGTTACACCGGTAATAAAGAGGGTATTAATAACATTTAGAAATTCGTAAACAAAAGATGGTAACATACTTTTGCTATATTTAACAGAAGAAACAATAACTGAGACTTTGATATTTCCATGCAGAGCCCACATCGCATCGTAGACATAACACACATAAAGTTGGTACCCGAAAATCTTAGTCTAACAAACCCAAAAATATCGTATTGATTTTTTTTCTTAATATAATGTTATAGGTAAGATATATCAAGTAGTCATTTTCACATATCGTGCTGATGACAAATTGTCTCCTTTGAGTAACATACTAAATATTTTCAATAAAACTGAAAATTAGGAAATCGCAAATATGAATATTTGAAAATTACAGGCAGGTCTTTGAGCCTCGGTTAACACTAATCGGATGATAATATCTAAGGAAACCATTGTTGTCACAATGAGTGAGTGAGAGATAGAGAGACATTATCATCCGATTAGTGTTAACTGAGACTGAAAGTATCGACACTAAATGAACTGACAATATGAAATAAAAAATTGATTAAAAAACCAAATTTACTTCTGAATGTATAAAAAAATTATTTTTCTGAAACTGGAACAAAAATTTAAAAAAAATCAAATGAGGAAACATCAGCTTCGACAGTCTACACAAGAAATGATTCTCTCCACTTTTATAATGAACATTAAACACATTATATTAACCAACAAAGAAATCATCAACATCACGTCTTCGTAGTGGTCATCAACAATATCTCTTTCTGCTTCAACAACACGTTTAACTGCAACAACCATTTATTGCTCATGGCAAACCAGTTTTTCTTATGTCACGATGCCTTCCCAAGATAATTTAGTTTCAGTTCCAGAATTTCAGGTGGTGCAACTTGTGCTTTCAGGCAAAGTTATGGGCAATCAGCATACCGAATTTTCGTTAGTCAGGGGGATCAGATTCCAGTGTTTGAACGTGCGCACGCTTCACATTCTCTGTGAAGGAATCTGTTGGAGACAGCAAACATCGAGGGCACAGATGTGACTTACCACTCTCAATTTCATCTACCCCACATAGTCATGAACTTTGAGCTTGTTATACCGTGTGTAAAACGGCTATTGTGGCCCAACTATCAACAAAGACCAATTGAACACGCGATATAGATGTAACAATGAGAGTGTATTCAGCTGGCTGGTGGGGCACAGTCCGAGTCTGTCCCTATGTTCGCTCAAGGTCCGTAAAGGAGTAGGTTACCTCTTAACTTGGGCGAGGAGAGGGCGAAAGGGGAATGTAACGCGTCATTGTGTATGCCGTGTTGTGAATCATACGTTTATTGTGTTCATTTTATAATCTTTTTTGTGTGGTTATTAGCTATTATTTTGATATTTTGCTTATAGTTATTATTAGTTATGTTATATTATATCGTTATGGACCTCTTTTTATAGTTTGTACGTGCTTTTTTGATATTTTAAGTGACATTTGGATTTTTATATAAAGGACAATATTTGGTTTAAATTATACATTTATTTTACAATAAGATGTAAAGTCTATTCACATAAGCTTTGCAGCGTTAGTCAAGATGGGGAACTAAATACGCGCTGATGATTAGTGCAGACGGCAGGCAGATATACACAAGTGCAAAGTTCCGATAGCGGTTAATTCAATTTTGTTTATTTTATTTCATAGGCATCGGTAGTAGTTGAACGTTTGTAAATTGTGTTTTGATATAAATTGAATTGTGTTTTCGACGACTAATATTAATATGTAAGTATTAAACCTAATGTTATATAATTTTACTTTTACAATAATTTAAACTGCGTTGTGTAATGTTCATATTAAATTATTTACCTTTATTGATATTGCTTATGGCTTATTTTATAATAATAATCGGTAAGGTATTTAATGTTTTAATGATTTACTGTTTTTTAAATTGTTTTTTTATCATACGAGGTGACTCAGTTTTAATAGCGGAAATTTTAACAGTCGATAGATCTCGACGAAATGAGGATTTTTGTTGTAGATATAAACTTATTTCATCTTAATTTAGCACATAAAAAATTCTAGCAAAGGAGCGCGGAATTATATACATACATGTTGTGCATTTATAATGCACCGCTCGCCTATGCTAGAGAACTACGCAAGACTGACAATCGACAAAGGGTCGCTCTGCGTGCCCAGGTAAACAGTTTTTTATGTGCTCATATGAATGAACGGAGTATAATATGGTAATCACTTTTTTACACAGGTCAGTAGTACTAAATACTCAAAATGCAGCATATTGCTTTATATGAAGATATAGAAAAACATAACATTGTTTAAAGCAGAAATATGAAAATTGTGCAGCAAAAAGTTGGTCCACTCTAAAGTAGATAAAATTTAAAATTGTTTTATTTTCTGACATTATTTCTTATGGGTACACAAAATAAAAAGTAACGGAAATTTTTAAGACGTTTGGCTTTTTTTATCTCTAAATCAAAAATTTTTATTAAATTAGGATGTTCTTATTTCGACGTAACCAGTCATTTTAGTTTCTTATTCAAAACTTTAAAGAAAATATGTCAATTTTATTTTAGTTATTTTGTTTCCACTGCTAACCAATAAAAGGCTATTATTGTTATTGTAAATAAATAAATTACGTACATATGTACACTTTGTTGAAATATTCAACAATTCAATAAACTGATTCAATAAACCTAAATGGCATTTATCTTAAATTATGACATTTTCGAACGGGTTTCGTCTTTGCTCAAAACTATATGCATAATTTCATTAAAATCGCTCTCGCCTTTCCAGAGATCAAGTTGGGAGTAAATAATCATCAAACAGCAGACAATTAAACATACGTATTTTAAAAACCATGCGAAAATATTATGTTGTTTGTAACCTGTGAAGATTTGTTAAAGAAAATGGTTAAATTTGGTGATAATTTATAATCGACAACATAAAATTTAGAGAATAGTAGTTTTATTTTGATCATACACAAAACATGTAACGCCAAGAAAATAAACATACGCAAGTTTATTCGAGAATTAGTATTTCTATTCCTCATTTATTCTATTGGTCAAAAGTTAAGAAGTAACCTTCTCCTTTACGGACCTCGATGTTCGCTGGCTATGTCTTATTCCATCTCATTCTAACTGGCCACACTTGGCGCTATACATATGCTATAACATCAAAAAGATCTATCAAGATTGAAAAATGGCTTTGCCAATCTACTATCCATTTGAAGGTATATATTTATTTATTTATTTGTAATCATTATGTAATATCATATTTACCTTCAATAAACGTTATTATTTTCTTTAATTTGTAAAAGTACACACGCAGCAAAAATGCCATATTTGTTTGTATATCTCACTATAATATATGCCCAAAGGGGAAAAATGTCATACACTTCCTTCAGACTAAACATAAACATGTTATAAAACAATTCCGATGTTAAAAAATCTTAACAAGAAGTATTAATTTGTAATTAATAATTATTAAATATTTTAAGGTTGGGAGGACACCTCTCATTAATTGTAAGTATAAACCTAATTTCTGTATAATTACTAGAGTTCGGATATACGCTATTCACGACGTCAAAAAAAGGATCGACACAAGGGAATATTTGTTATTAATTTATATACCAATTAACACCAAATATTTTTTGAACTATTACTGTAAATTAATATCTTACCTTGTAGTGTAGATTCTAAAAATGACTGATACACTGCACACTTATTCACAATTATTCTGCGGTGTTATTCGTTACAAGAGAAGTATATTATTAAAAGTTGCTCCATATGTTCTGCTCTTAAAATTCGCCGCCTGTTTGCAAAAATCCATTTGTGTTGAAAACAAACGTTCCATCCAGATTTATTTGAGGCCCTAACTAAACAATCCACTTCTTTGCCCTGTAGGTCTACTATTCGATGAACTATGACAAAACCAGAATTGTTGTGTAAAATACTAGTTTTTTGTTTACATGTTCAGGGATGTCTATGTTATACATTATAACATACATTGTCGAAGTTCAAAAACTACATTCATCGCATCGATTATGGAAAATTCTCCTGTTTTTGGTCGATGTACAAGTTGTCCTATAGCGAGGAATTAGTGAAAAGCTTGAGTGTATAGTGTGTAAATTCCAACTCTTCTTAGACACTGGGTTCGACAATAGCTTCTTGAGCATTTGCTATAGCAACTGTATACAATTATTGTAGTACAATTCTGTCCTAACTCGATGCTGCGTTCAGCCAAGTGCCTCATCTTGTCAGTAAAGGCTATGGAGGTAGTGGCGTATTGGATAAAAGTTCGTGAAAAAAATCGTTGGCATTCTGGTGTCTTTAAAAACACTGCATAACATTCTGGCTGCTAGAATAATGCAAACGCTAATTCACAGTTTGCATTAGGTAGGTATATGATTATTTATAGGATAATCCAATCTCTATGCAACTTCATAGTTCGCTAACAGTTTTATGTAATTAAATGAGATTTGATTTATAATCGAACTAATTACACCGGCACATAAAAAAAAGTTGTTTGTACATTTGACGCCACCTACCTCCCGACATATATTTCGACCCGCTGAATCCGAATTTGAAGTCAGTTTGGACCGTACACCCTCAAATATCGAGTAAATTGAAAAACCGTAAAAAATAGCGAAAATTGGGTGTTTCGGTAATAAAAAAAATTTTGTGGATCTAAACCAAGCCTAATTTTTATGTATTTCGATCCGCTGAATACGAATCTAAAGTATATTTAGACCATAAGCCGTTTTAAATCTAAGTAAATTGTAAAAAACCCTCGAAAATTGCTAAAAATGGCGAAAAATTTCTGATTATGTTGATGCAAAAAATTTTCATTCTGTTTATACGTCATTTTCTATAGATTTTACAATTTTTCACATTTTCAGATTCCAAACTTGTATTTTATGCATAAAAAATACAAGAAACGTATTTAATCGTGTTTCATAGATTTTTTTTCAATTTTTTCAACTGCAATTTTTTGCTATTTTATCGGTTTTTTGCGATTTTTTTAAGATTTTGAGGGATTAATGGGCCAAATATATTTCATATTCGGATTCAGCAGATCAAATTACATAAAAATCCTCTTCGATCCGGGTCTACAAAATTTTTTTCATCAACATAATCACAATTTTTTGCCATTTTTAGTAATTTTCGAGGGTTTTTTTTACAATTTACTTCGATTTAAAACGGCTTATAGTCTAAATATACTTTAGATTCGTATTCAGCAGATCGAAATACATAAAAATTAGGCTTGGTTTAGATCCACAAAATTTTTTTTATTACCGAAACACCCAATTTTCGCTATTTTTTACGGTTTTTCAATTTACTCGATATTTGAGGGTGTACGGTCCAAACTGACTTCAAATTCGGATTCAGCGGGTCGAAATACATATCGGGAGGGAGGTGGCGGCAAATGTACAAACAACTTTTTTTTTGTGTGTCAGTGTTATTTTAGATACAGAGAAGTTTTTTTTAGATACAGAGAAGTTTTTTTAAATTACATGTTGAATGAAAATGCATAAGCGACTTAGTTTTTATATGGTTATATAAAAATGTATACACTGTAAACAAATTTACATGACATAAACTTGCATTTCTTATGAAGATTCCTGCAGACGGCACTGGAATGTCTCGCCGATATCCGAACTCGAATAATTATCTACATAGAAAATTGTCCATTACAACTTTATTTGTAAATAAACCAAATTACGCCGGATAAACATTTGTTGTTTACAGGAAACTGCTTGTGCCAAAAAATTTTTAATTAAAGCAGAAAACCAATAACTCTTGATGAATTATGGATAGTATTAAGCGCGTGATCATAAATATCCGTTTTTAACTTTTAACAGCTACAGGAAATATGGATGAACATTATCGTTTAAACATTTTAATAATCAGCTTTTTAACTGTTAATAAACAGGCTAAAAATAAAACAGAAACTATCTACAATATGAAAAATGTAAACAGTTTACAAAAGTGGAATTAAATACTAACAAGATTATTCAATACATTGCTAAAATATAATATAAATATTATAGTCTATTTAGATTTAATTCAAATTAACCAGTATTTTATTCAGCAACAGAAGAATCCAAAATCCAAATCCAAAATTAAAAAAAGAGGAAACAACATGTAACAAATGTTATATTGGTCAGATTAGCATATACTTTCTCACAGTCAGTGGAAAATTTAGAATTTGGCTAAGGGAGGCGCAACAGTGGTGTATTTAGGGGGAGTATTAATAGCAGCAATTTTGCGACGTGCGTCCACATCTTCACAAAAATTAACCTTGTATTGGGTGTAGAAAATTGTCATAGCCACCCACGACCTCTCGCCGACTAGACGACGTCGCTTATCAGTTGTTTGTGACTAAAGTAAAAAGAGATGTTTTAACAACGTCTGGCTGACTTCAATACGTGATTGTAAACGTTGATGTAGGTTTTGGGTTTGTTATTGACATTGAGGAAACGTAGTCATAAAGACTGAATTATCACAGGTCCACAAAAAATTTTTTTGTCTTGGTGCCGGAAAACTAAGCGCTAATTTGAGATATTTTTGTTGTGCTGATTCGAAAAGCATATCGCGGTTTTTTTTCATAGGAACTCTAGTTTTTGATATACAATATAACAAATTTTGGTCTGATAAAATGCAAAATTAATGAAATAATGGTGTATTCAGAGACCAAAATAGTATTTTCTTACCTAAAAGTAGGGTCTAACTAGCCCTACTGGGTATTCCCCATGACCATAAAACCCAACCCTCAACCACGTGATCCCCCCACTAAATAATTCAGGGGAAATACGTTGTATAAAAACTATAGCTTCCACAAGCAGACGTAGCTATGTGAATCATCCAGACTGAAGGCCAGAATTTTTTATGGTCCTCAGATAAGGCAGCTTATAAAAGATCCACAGAATCAATGAACGAGGTTGAGTCTAATGCCTGGTGTTCGTTTGTTCAACTAGTTAAAAATTTTCTTGGAAGGCATAAGGCAGAGGATTATGTTGAATTAGTAGAAGAGCTGGTTTTCAACTTGAATAAGCTCGGTTGTAACATGAGCATTAAGGTTTACTACCTCCACAGCAGCATAGATGATTTTCCAGAAAACCAAGATAATTTTAGTGAAGAACAGGGGAAAAGATTCAGCCAGGATATAAACACTATTGAAGAAAGATATCAAGGAAGATGAGATATCCACATGATGACTGACTACTGCTGCAGCGAAACTGTTCTGGTAAACCTCATACAAGGAAGTCTTCTAAAATAAAGTTTTTAAATAGTGATTGATCAATGCATATGTCTATTTTATTAAATAAATACCTTACTATGTATTTTCTGACTTTTTTTAGCAGGCAGTTGTAGTAAATAGTAATAACCTGAAATATATATAGTTTAAAAGATGAGATGATTTTATTATCTATTTATCGATTCAAAAAATAGGGCAGATATACCCCATCTCAAAAACTAGATCTAATAGAGCAAATTTGACGGTATTTTTTTATTCTGCATCCCAGAAACGCTTAACAAATCACAAGCACCAAAATGTGTGTCGGCCTGTGTTATCAACGTATAGATTAGTCATACTTTATCGTTTTAAATAAACAACATAACCTATAAATTTTCATTGTGTTATTCTATTATTCTCGTGATTTTCTTTGAAAGGGTTGCCTTCTCGATATCAATGGAGGCAGGCCTATCATTTAAATATTCAACCACATTTACAACTAAACAGTCATATACGATACATATTTTAGAAAGATTCATATATAAATACGGCCAAAGTTGTTCTACACAATTCCGTCATTTTTCCAAGGCCAGCTCGACGACTAACATACACACTGTTGTCCGGTTGACAGATAAAGTGAAAGACATTCAAATTTAGGAGATTTTAGACAATATAATTATGCTACTTTAAGTTTTAAACCACTAAGTAATCAATCATTACATTGTGCGATGATAGTTAAATCACTCAAATTTGTGTATCCATGAAGTCTTTTTTTTTTTTTTGGAAAACATCAATGTGTGGGCGCGCTTTATTTTTCGGCCTACAGTGTTCATATTTTACCATGAACTGATCAGCGATGAAACATTTTGGTACCCCAAAACTCGTAAAATCTACAGAAAACATCACAATAGAACATAGAAGGTGAAGTTTCTATTTTTCAATGTTTAGGTGAGAACAGCTGTGGTGTTGACTCCAGTAAACACAAGTGGTCCATACGTCTATCAGTAATGTTATTAGTTGGAAAAACACTATAAAATTTCACCAATCTTGACGTGAAAGGTGGTTTTCCGCGCAAAGATCAAACGACGTCTTTGGCCATCATCAGTCACTGTCAGTCGCATGCCGATGTTGTAACGACCATGATTTTAACCACAGAATATGGTGCAAAAGCGGGTTGGATAATCGTTCCCAATAAACATATCGAGTTGTAACTCGAAATATTTATTTGTTTGTTACATCATCAGGACAAGTCAGATGACATTGATACAACGTTAAAATGCTGTTTTGGAAAACATCTGTTTTTTCTAGGGTGTGTTGTAAATCCCCCAAAACCACATCCTGGGCCGCAAAATTTGGATTGTGTTCGACATTAAAACTAAATGTTTATTTGTGGTGAATTAAAACAACCATTTCCTAATTTATTAAGAGTGAAAAAAATAAAACTCCAAGGGTGGCGCGTGCCTTCTACGCCCTCCCTCCAAATCCGCTACTGCTCACAGTAGGACCATAAATAATTAAACAATAGTTTTTGAAATCCAATTTCGAATTTATAATTAAAATAGACTCAAAATAATACCGTAGGTATATTAAAAATTAAAGCAGTCGATGTATTACATCTTGCAAGACATTCGAATAATAAATCTGCTCAATAACACAGGTTTGGTTCTTGATTTACGTCATTTACATAAGACTAACCTTTCTAAAAACTATATCTAATTACTTAGATTTATATTGGTATTAGCCATTTGTTTGTGTTTAGATATTGTCAGATAACAGTTTTAATTTAGTACGTACGTTAAAAGAAACAACACAGAAACATATATTTCACAAAGTAAATTTTTATTTAGGTATCCCAAATAGAAATATTACCAGGTGATAGATAAGAGTTCAATTTTTATCATTAATAAAGATAATTTATTTATTTCAATCATAATGTCATCCTGTCTGTCGCATAACTATATAGAAGAATATATCTGCACTACTAATACCCAGCCAATAAAGCCTAAAGTTCGGGCTAAGTAACTCGAAAAATATCATTAAGATTATTATTAAAATTTTGTATGCATTGGTATTTTTGTGTGCTTGTAATAAAACCTTGGTAAAAGTTTATCTAAAACACGGTTGTTAAGAACACGCTTTATAACAACTTATATAACCCAAATGCCACAATTACGATAATAGGTAAAATCACTGCAATTTTACACCGTTCAAAAGCAATAATCATGTTTAAAATCCACAAAAGATTAAATTTTAAACGTAGGAAAAACTAAAATGTTATTTATTAATAATTATTCATATCATGAGAAAAGATAAATGGAGTTCAGTCCACTCTGTTAATAACTAAAAGAAGGTATTCATTCATTCAGTAATTAAGATGTGTGAATCCACACATTCACTTAATCAAAGACTTATCTAAATGAATTTTAAATACGACGATAATAATTAAGTATTTTAGATTTAAATTATCATTTTCATTTTTTTTTTTAAATTTCAAGTTTAAGAGTTTATATAATTATAGTTATTAGCTGGTTGGTCTTGTAATTCTAATTATTTATTAGGGAGATTATAGGGCCAGTGGTTTAACTCTGATCGTGGATCAAACATTATAGAAACAATTATTAAGACAATTGTTGCTATGGTATTTGGTGTAAAACCGTTATAGTACAACTGTTTTTTTTTTTATTTAGAATGTCTAAGTCAAGAAACAGCATTATTAAAATTTTAAACTTTCAAAATTATGCTTTTTTAAGAAAACCAAAACAGTATCTTCTTTAAATCCGGACCTTGCTTTTAATTTTAGCATTTATGAAGTATTGTCAAGTAAAATAAGTAAAATATCCGTAACAATTATGAATCGATTATACAGGGTGGTTCAAAAGATGTGACCAAAGACCGTATTTCAGGTCTTTTCGCGAATACCAGTAGCGAAATCAGCTCGTGTGCGAACACATTAATATTTTTATGTGAAAAATGATATATAATACAAAATAGACAATATCTTACCTTGGTCAGATGATTTTTGTAAATTTAAATGAACGTTGAACATTTAGCAAAAAAGACTATTACACTATAACAATTATTGTTTGGCACTAGAATAAAAGTATATTAATAATAACTGTTCTAAATGATTTGGAGTTAGATTAAAAATCCATTTGTAGTCTGAAAACGATGGTTCACGTCTGCAGATGTAACTGGAAAATATTTAAAATACTAAAATTATTAAAACGTTCGATTTCGTGTACACATGATAACTTATTTTACAACATTTGCAATAAAGTTCTGTGTCATTAAACTCTAGTTCCGTTTGTATCCACCGGTCCACGGTATTTCGTGGAGGAAACCGTCGAGACATTATTTTCACAATAACACAATAAAACGTACAAAACTCTATCGAAATGCAATTGCAAATTGCTGATTGTCGGGGTCGCAAGCTCACATGTGTCTTCAACTGTGTTGCATGTGCGGGTTCTGTCTTACACGTATGTCTGCTTGTTTATTTACTTGAACTGCGACATATTACAGGTGTTTTCAATTTATAACAGACCTTTTTCAATCGTACAAAACTTACATTTAATTTAGTACTTTGTTATTTAGTTTCAGGTAATTCATATGGTTTTAATTAAGGAAAATTTATTTTAAACTTGTCCAGTAAATAAGTACTGAACTTCTACATTTAAAAGGTGACAATACCGCTTATATTTGTAACATGACGGCACCCACATTTAAAATACAGCTTTTTGTTTTCTCACTATTTCGATCAATTACGCGGATACATAAATGTGTTGTATTTTACTAGGAATTAGTAACAAACACGAAAATAACGTGAGAAAGTTATTAATTAATTCCTAAAAAAACCATGTACTATTACATTTCACAATATTTATTCTCATTTATTAGTTCTACGAGAATTGTACATAAATCCGTAACTGGAAAACTACCTGATATGCGGTCTTTGGTTATGACCAAAGAAAAATTTGGCCAAATTCAATAAAACGCCCTTTATTTCAGTAAGGTGGAACGATTAATTAATGATAGATAATTTGGAACCACCAAAGATTTTTATATCCAGTTAGCGATATACATTTAACTTTGAAACATCCTGTATACATATATCACTCATTCACAGATGCATAGAAATATACGTAAACAAATAATTTAGATACAGTATTAATAATTTAAAAATTTTCTACAGAATAAAAAGTATTTGAAACAAGAGGCGTTTTTACAGTTGATAGGAATTTCTTTACACTAACATATTTTTTACATTATTAGTTGATTATGAGTAGACACTGAGCCCATATATGTACATATTACGGATTAGATTTGTAAACTCTATACTATGTGCATCATATCATCACTTTTCGCCTTGGTGAAAATTTACATACTTTGCAAATGTGGGGCCTCTAAATTGAGATTTGAGGATGAAAATAGTTGCTCTGTCTTTAATAAAAAGTTTGCTTCTTTCTAAATTTGTTATTTTAAAATTATGTAATGGATTAACCACATGAGATTTAATATGTAATTTATGTCGATGTTGTTGAAATCAGACACTCATTATCTTCTAAACTAAAGCGTGATTTGCGTCACTGAACTCTACATGAACCTATGGTTAGTTAAATGAGCAAATAGCCAATTGCACAGAGAAGTATATTTTCCATTTTTTCACAAGTATTTTCAAGATACGTTACGGTTAATTTTTAATACTACTATATCTGTAATGGAAATATAAAAAACATTGTCTTAAAAGTCTTCGTTCAGATCGATGTGGTAATTAAGAAATACAACAGCAATCCTTCAAATAATTAATAAGTATACTTTAAAAATATATCCCTCTACCTATGAGTTGTTAGTTATTTCACCCTATTTACAGGTGTGAGAAAAACCATAAATAAAAATGTAATTAATATTAAGAAGTAATAATAAAGAAGATATATGATACAGCCAACATGATAGTTAGTAGGATGGTTGGATGATTGTGTACCATCCAGTGGTGTGTTCTCCATGGAAGCTAGGAGCACAGCTTTCCTTACAACAATCATAAAATAATAAAATATATTATTTATTTTCTTATTGCTCCCAATCTCTTTTTTTTTGCGGAGCTTATAAACTCGTTTTGACATATGTCAAAACAAATGTTTTAAAATGCGATGCCGATACCACTCGAACGGCTCCGAAGGGAGTTGTTCGAGTGTAAGCTGTTTTCTCACAGCGTACTTAAATACGGTAAATGTTGTAATGTTTTGTATGTAAACGCGAGCTTGTATTAGATATACAATCGAGACGCTTAGTTTATTTATTTTAAAGTGAATTGTTTTTGGTGGTTGCTCCGCATTATTAGCGTTTATATTAACTTGGATATTGAAATTATTTATTGTTTAAAATATGATGCAATTATAATTACGAGGAATGTTAAAAACAAACTTAAAAATAGTGCGGATGTAAGCTGTACGCTAGACAGCTTACATGCTAAGTGTAATGGAGACACTGGGTCATCGAAAATACGAGGCGTGAGGAAACTTGGTTTATTGCAATTATACTAGATGAAACTACCGATGCGTAGAAATATTTGCCAGTTATCGAGAGTTGTACGTTATGTAAAAAAAGGTGACATTAAAGAATGCTTTTTTTGGGATTGCTTCACGTTTCTACGCAAAGAACTGCAAATGCTCTTTATAACGTTGTGCAATCTATAGTTGGTGAACTTAATTGTACTTCAAAATTAGACTACAGGCTAAAGTAAGACAAACTTACCCAAATGCAATTTTATACACCGTATGGCGCATCGATTAAATTCAGTGTTACAACAATTTGTAAGCAGTATCAAGGAATGCAACGTGTTTCTACTTTAAGCGGCATTGCATAATTTTTTTCAAAATCGCCAAAACGGAGGAGTACTTTAGATTCCGAAGTTCATAAAATAATGCCCAAAGTAGCTCCAACTCGATGGAATTATAATAGTAGATTGGTGCAAACTGTGCTTAAATATCGCCAGCCACTTATTGATATTTTTGAAAAAAATATTTGATCACCAGGAGGAATGGAACCACGAAACAATAGTTTGCTCTAGAGGTTATTTAGACATGTTAAAAATAGACACTCACTTTAATCTTTTACTTCTCGTTGTCTCTGAAATATTTCCGTTTTGCGATAACGTATTTGTAGTTTTACAAAATAAATCGAGGGATATACATTTCTGTATAAAAAAAGATTCAGGAATTCAAATCAATTGCTTTATCTAAGATACAACAATTTGACCGCCTATGGAATAAATTTAAGCAATTGCAGATAGAAACTCAACCACCAAGAAAAAGAATCCGTACTGATAATGTAGGAGACCAAATATGTGTTATCGGAGATTATTTTCAGAAATAATTGACAATATTTCTACACACACGGATACCAGATTCAAAGATTTTAACAACTTACAATTTTTAGAGTTAACAAATTTTAATGACCATACTACTACAATTCCAGAAGGTGCTTTTGATTTTTTGAAAATTATTCACAATATTTTGATTTTCCTGCATTGAAATCAGAACTTTCAGTTATAACACATCGGAAGGTATAAATAAAAATTGCGTTTGTGACTTATGGAAATCCCTTAATGATTACGGACTAAATCAAGCTTTCCTTGAAATTCTTAAATTATGTGAATTAACTCTCACTATTCCCGTCATAAGTGCATCAACCGAACGTAATTTTTCCGCATTAAAAACTTCATTAGAAACTCCACCGGTCAAGAAAGATTGACTAATCTAGCACTGTCTACCATAGAAAAGGAACTCATTTAAGAAATTCACTGAAAAATTTTAATGAGAATTTACAAAACGAAGCCAGAAAATCCCGCTAAATTTTATATAGGGTAGGTATTTATTTTGTAACAGCTTCCTCGTTTATAAAAGTCACAACACGCCACTGGATTACCATCTATCAATTAAAATCTTCCGAGTGAAAAATTCTAGATCTACACTTTCTTTACAGATGGTTATAATGTTATAATCGATAACGACATACTAAATAATTATTATAATAACCATGATGTATGACTAGAGTTGAAAAATGCGCCGCAGGACAAAGACGTATGCATCATAATAAGTGTAATAAAAGAAATTAACTAGTAATAAAGCCAATAAACTGTTACAATTTATAGCAATGTATGCACAACTTACCCTCTTAACTAGTTTGATTATTACAAACTGGAAAATATCTGCGAAGACGTTTAGGAGATTTAAGAAACACTTTTTTTGTACAAGCTGTTAATGCATCTACCTCTGGAATACCTTGTCGAATAGTTTCTGCCACAAAGTGTAAAGCATGCACTTTACACTTAACATGTACCAACCTACAACCGTGTTCTTGAAGAGAACGACCTACCAAACGCATTGTCGCGGCACCATCGGTCACAAACATCAACACTTGACTTTTTGACCGGTCAAATTTTTCTAACGTCTCCAGCACCACCGTAATTGTTTGGCCAGTACACTCAGTTAGTCTTTTGTTAGCTAGTAACAGTGGAAATGTCGGTTTCAGAGGGTCCAGTACAAGTACTATAATATTTAAAATAGAATTTTTTTTTTACAATCTGTCGTCCCATGAACACATAACTACAGCCGTGTATTTTTTAGTACACATTTGATCTTATTTACAATGTCTTCGCTTACAGTTGGTGCATAGTTACGCAATGCTGTGCGACTTGGTAACGTCACCTTAGGATTGTATTTATTCCAGAACTCTTGATATGGTTGTTTATCAAGTATGTGCAGCGGAACATCACATGCAATCAACATTAAGAGTAAATCGAACATAAACTGACGATACGGTAAAAACAGCACTGAATTCCATAAAGTGCGCATGTGCCGCTCACAATGTTATGGCCGCCGTTTCCGCACTTTCCGTGAAAATAACCAAACTATAATAAAGGGCAAGGAAAATAAAGAAACTATAATAAAGGGCAAGGAAAATCTTACTAACGAACTAAAAAAATACTTATTTAAAAAAAAAAAATTTCAAGTTTGTGATTCGAACCCTGGACCTAGCGAGTATCTTCTCTATCGTCTAATGAGTTCCTTGCTGACAAGACAAACGATTCCAAAAGGATTTAATACATTTTGACATGTCATGTAACTGCGCATGCCCTGCGGCTATCTTAAAACGGAATCCAGTGCTGTTTTTACCGTACCTACATAAACTGTGATGTCGAAGGCACGCCATTGTTATTTGTTTTATGTTGCACAGAATTTACGTGACGTTTACAATCTCGTAAACGTAAATAAAATTTTTATTTGCAAAATAAAAAAATCATTATTTTGAGCAGGTTTTTTGGAATATTTCCTGTGTACATACATTCACCCACATGTTCTCTGTAAACTGACTTTTAATTATTAATTTTTTTTCATGTTTTATGAATTATAATGTATTGTTTGTTTCTGTGCAGGAAAATACCTCCATGCAGAATGATAAAAGGTGAAAAAGGACATGAGCTGCCACAACACCGGCAACCAGGAGGGCCCAGACGTACCTGGACGGTATTGTCGTCCTAGTTGGATACCTTTTTTTTTTAATTTGTCCCTCATGTTGTATTGTTTGTTTGTTTTTATATATTTATATATGAAATATATAAAATAAAAAGTAACCTTAATTATAAATGTATATAAAATAGGAAATAAAGCGATTAAATTGGAATTGGAATTGTGATTTCAGTGATAAATTCATTCACTTTGTCAGCGTATGGCGGTTTTTTATCCTTGGGCAGGTCTGATATACTTTATTATTAAATTAATATCAACAATAAAATACCACAAATAAAATTATCAACAATACAACGAAGAGGAATAAATGACGTTGTACACACCACGTGGTATATCAATAGACAAAAATCAAATGTTAGTCTTTGCTAAAATAGTAAACAATTCTCCTTTACGTATTTGGGTATTTCTCTATCTGGCACCGCCCATAACTTCCGGACCGATTTGCCAACTCTATTTATGACTTTATAAAAAGATTTACTTTTATTTACTTTATAAACGTCAAATTGATAAATCTTTTGCAAATACAAATTCATATTTCTGTTTGCAAAAAGACTTCTTATTTACATTCATTGTTAAAAAACATAGGTTGCAAAATTATTTTTGGCGAAATATAATCTATTCTGATTGAAATGACAATGCGGATTTGATAAAATACTACACAGAAAAAAATACTGTCTTGAAAACTGAATTATACACATCCTTTATATGATCCCTAAATGAAATTCTGATTTAGATACGAATAAATATTTGTATTATACGTAAACGAATGATTTTTATCTTTCGTTTGTAATTTTCTCTAATTTATGGATATAATGTAAGAATATGTAACAAAATATTGATATTTGACATATTTGTCATAATAAGAAACTAATGGACTAATCTCTTGGCTCGTTTAGTTAAAGGTTTATTTTTTTGTTTATATATTAAATTGTTTATAAACATCATGTAAGATAACACAAAAAAAATGTTTATTTACATAACTGGAATCTAAAACAGGGGGTGCATTTGAAAACATCACAGAGCGACTACTGTGACCGCCTT
Source organism: Rhamnusium bicolor (assembly GCA_029963845.1). NCBI lineage: Eukaryota > Metazoa > Arthropoda > Insecta > Coleoptera > Cerambycidae > Rhamnusium > Rhamnusium bicolor. The sequence goes on along the minus strand of JANEYF010005409.1, from coordinate 15,488 downwards.
TACAGCAAGTCCAAGTATAATGTACCACGACTGTCTAAACCTCGTCTTAAGGAGAGATCTCTACTTTCTAATATTTCATATGTTTAAGAGCTGTTTTCTACGCCGAATAAATGTAAATAATGTAATAAAAAAAAAGTTAAACAGAAAGTAGTTTTCATAATTTTTAAATAAATCCGTTGATTCTGGCTTGTGTATTTTCAATAGTCTATAGTAATAATAAGAGTTGTATTTAAGTTAGTAATAATAAGAGTATTAACAACTAACTTTTTGTTTCTGAAAAATACGATGGTTATGATTGGCACAGCTATTGTCACACCACACCCTTCAAAGAGTGACTTGTAGAGTCGAATTATATTTAGATATGCTATTAATGTGCGACTGTTACATTTACAATTATACACATATGTATGTATGATCATTCATCACTACTATGACCTTGCTAATCTCAACAGTCCTTACCATATATTTTTTTTCATTTTAATCTGAATTTAATTAGCATGGGCACATCTTCAGTGGAATCTACTTTTTTCGATAAGATAACGTAATCACAAAAATCAAAAATAGTAGAGACAGAATGATAAACAAATATGATTTACCCAAACAGAAACGTGGTGATATCGTCGAGATCTCGATACTTTGTCATCTCGGGTCTCGCCTCAATCCTTAATCTTGGACGATTTTTTTGCAACACAATTTGCATGTGTCTCAGGAGCAGTAAAAGATATCAACTCCTCGGCTCATTTTGTATAAAAAATTGACTAAAAGAATGTGTATTCAAATTTACCAGTGGGAAAATTTAGAGCAAACTATACCCGGTCTTCAAAAGTCATTGTCAATAATTACCAAAACACTTATCTTGTCCCACTAGTTTAAAAACCTCAACTGGTTTACCACTAATTGTGTTTACAGCGTCCATCAAAGTCAAATAAATCTGTCAATAATTTTTTAATTCCGGTAAAATCATGGCCGCGTATTACATGGAGGATATAAATAATTATTTTGTTTTATTTGGAAAAATTTACCCAGGGGATACTAAAAAATTTGTCAACTGCAACGGATAGAAAATATTTTTGATAACATGAGGATTGACAACTGACAATGGCCTACGTCATCTTCAGCCACTTTTGAAGACCCGGTATGTACAACAGAAAAAAATCTTATCTCTACATTAATTGTAGTTTCCCAAGTGCTTACATTTTGCCAATTTTATAATAATCTGTGCTTTTAAAAATCCTTGTTAATTTGGTTAAATAAACACTTCATATTCTCTAATTGCATTTCTTTTTCAGTCTACGTATGTACGTATGTATTTGGTTTCACTACATGCATGTTTGAAGTCGTAAGTTATTGTAAAACAGGTCGAAATATAATACACCTTTTTTTCTTTCAAATAAGCAATAAATCAGTACTTATGTAAACAGGCAAGGTTAATATCACTCGGTGAACAATATTATTACACTTTCATTTGACAAACTCAAATATGTAAGTAAGAATTAATTTGCTGGTGCGCGTGCAACAGAGCATAAATCAAAAAATATAGTTTTGAAATAATGAGCATTTTAGAGTTTTTGGTGAATACCATCATAATTCTTTTGTAAAAATTAAATAATTATGTAGATAAATCCCAATATATTAGTTGTTTTAAAATGTGAATAAAACTGCAAAGAAAATAAATATGTGAAGTCCTACTATTATGTTAGTGCTTATATACCATTGAGTATTACAATATGTTCATATTTGCTTGGTAATACGTTAATTTGTAACTTTTCACAAAATCTGAAATATTATTGGTTCGTATTTATGCATTTCTAGCAAAAAGAAATAATAATAATAAAATTGTTAAGACGACTTCGCTTACACAATAAATATACTTCAATATTTATTACTATTTTTATTTCTACCCAAAGATACCAGTCACATAAAAAACATCCCCAACATAACATCCCTCTCTCTAGTCTGATCCTCTATTTTCTTCTTCTTCTTTCCTTTTCTTTTTACGCCATTACCAACATATTTTATTGTAACTTCTGACAGGGTCGGTATCTTAAGATTATAAAAATCATAACAAAATAATTATTGGGTATTACAAAAGCACTCTTTCAAACCTAACACGATAATAATAAATACTTATAGAACTTTATATTTTATACTGTCATTCTTATCTGAATGTGCACAACAATTTTTCAGGATATATTCCCTTAACACAATAATTTTGTAGACAAGTTATAGAAGACACGCTTATATCCTCTTGCATTAATACAGAGCAGTATAGACATTACACAACACGTTAAAATACACCGGCACACAAAAAAAAAGTTGTTTGTACATTTGACGCCACCTACCTCCCGACATGTATTTCGACCCGCTGAATCCCAATTTGAAGTCAGTTTGGACCGTACACCCTCAAATATCGAGTAAATTGAGAAACCGTAAAAAATAGCGAAAATTGGGTGTTTCGATAATAAAAAAAATTTTGTGGATCTAAACCAAGCCTAATTTTTATGTATTTCGATCCGCTGAATACGAATCTAAAGTATATTTAGACCATAAGCCGTTTTAAATCTAAGTAAATTGTAAAAAACCCTCGAAAATTGCTAAAAATGGCAAAAAATTGTGATTATGTTGATGAAAAAAATAATCGAAGAGGATTTTTATGTAATTTGATCTGCTGAATCCGAATCTGAAATATATTTGGCCCATTAATACCTCAAAAATCTCAAAAAATCGCAAAAAAACCGATAAAATAGCAAAAAATTGCAGTTGAAAAAATTTAAAAAAAATCTATGAAACACGATTAAATACGTTTCTTGTATTTTTTTTATGCATAAAATACAAGTTTAGAATCTGAAAATGTGAAAAACTGTAAAATCTATAAAAAAATTTTTTCATCAACATAATCACAATTTTTTGCCATTTTTAGCAATTTTCGAGGGTTTTTTACAATTTACTTAGATTTAAAACGGCTTATGGTCTAAATATACTTTAGATTCGTATTCAGCGGATCGAAACACATAAAAATTAGGCTTGGTTTAGATCCACAAAATTTTTTTTATTACCGAAACACCCAATTTTCGCTATTTTTTACGGTTCTTCAATTTACTCGATATTTGAGGGTGTACGGTCCAAACTAACTTCAAATTCGGATTCAACGGGTCGAAATACATGTCGGGAGGTAGGTGGCGTCAAATGTACAAACAACTTTTTTTTTTTACCGGTAAAATATCAAGTACTTAACAAAAGTCTGTTCGTGGCCATAGACAGGATTCAAATTACTTCTATGTCTATGGCCATGATTTGACTTTTTTGTTGTACTGGATATTTTAACGTGCTTTGTAATGTCCACACAAAATTTAAAATGTTTGGGTTTTCATTGTTACATCTACAGAGGTTGTATTAAATTTATTCTTTTATGAAAAATAATCATATTTATATTAATTTGGCTATTGAGCCCTGTGGAAGTTTAATAACAATACACGAAACGTACGCAAAGTAGCATTTTGACCTATCGTCCTGTTGCCGACAATTTGTTAGAAGAAAACTAAGTTCTCAAGGGCGCAATTTTCAAAATTTCATTAAAATTATAAAGTTCTAAATCCGCAAAAAAGTTATGAAAATTAATTGTCGTAAGACAACACCAATTTGAGTTTTTTAAAGTACATCTATCTGGAAATGCCCTTAATTTGGCGTACTTGTCAAAGTAAAGTATTAAGCAAGAAGGCCATCGTAATAACATTCTAAAACTAATTGGTGGAATTTTTATTTTAGTTTTATATACACCTACTATAAGTAATTTGTTACAGTATAAAAAATATGTATTTATCATAATACACATTAGGTATATGGTTTTTGATTTGCACTCTATTTTGTGTGACCTAAGTTGGTAATCCTACTTAAACTACTAAATTGCCTATACTATAACAATTTACTACAATTTTAGTTACTGGTAATTGTTATTCATTTATTGATTTATTAAACACTTTTTCTTAGGGCGTCACAAACTCATTTAGCCAAGAAAAGTTACTTTTTTTTAAAGAATTTAAAAACTGCTTTTAGTCTCAATAATAATACTGCTGAATTCGCAGGAATTTCTGTACAAGAATGTTTATGTCTGGTGCAAGTGGCGCAGAACGAATACAAATTAATTAATTATAATGATGCAACGTAAGGCTCCATTAAAGTGCTTGAAATTTTTTTATTTACTTAAATCTGTAAAGTTGAGATTTTAAAAACAATTTAATGCCTCAGTAAAAACTACAATTGAGGTTAATAGTCATCACTTACATGTGGAGTACTTTAAAATGAATTGAAACCATTGATACAGCAATTTGCTGTTTTTATGACTTCCAGGATATAGTAGTAGCAGTATAAATAGTATAATGTCCCTCTAAAAATATACGAGTACAAACAATATGGTCTGTATTCAGTTCGGTCATTTTACACGAGGTACATGATTTTATAACAAAAGGGCTTGAATATTTTTTATTCAAATTAAGTAAAAAAGCATAACATTTGACAAATAATCCACGCTGGATTTTCAACATGGACATGGACTACTCAGTTGTAACAGCCCTGAAGATGAAACAATAAAAGTATCGAAACATCGGCGTTTAAAAATGTTTCTTTCAGTTCTTATTAAGATATTTCAGTAAACAAATTGTGATATATAATATAACAAATATTATAAACGGTACTAACTAATGGTATTTTAAAACAAATTTGAGGTCGGTATGGAAAGCAGTGCTAAAAAAGTTGCCAGTGCAGTTAGAAAGAAACGATACAATTTAATGGCTAATGACTATTTCGTTTATAATTCTAGGCGTCACCGTCGTTATTAATAACACTAGTCGGCAGTAATTTTGTAAATGCACAATTTTTTGCCGTTGTTTATATTCTTGGAGGTGCTAATTTTGAATATGAAGTCAGAATTTCTCTATCAGCCTCCATTTTTTTTGTAACAGACCATTCTTATTTTATTTTCCATAAAGAGGATACTACGTTGAGCTCAACATGACTGATTTTCTGACGACGTTTACTGAACGCTATTTAATTGTTTAAGCGGAATTAAATGCATGATTTGAACAATTTTGATAACTGATTCGAAATCAGCACAAGAAATACTACCAAAACAGCTCTTCATTTTCCGCAAGTATGGGCGGTGCCAGGTAGAGAAATACCTAAGTACGTAAGCGAGACTTGTTTACTATTTTAGTCTACTGTTATGCATCGAGGTGTCAATAACGTAATTTATTTCTCTCCTTGTATTGCTGATAATTTTATTTTTGATATTAATTTAATAACAAAGTATGTCAGACCTGCCCAAGGGTAAAGAACGGCCATACTCTGACAAAGTGAATAAATTTGTCAGTGAATTCCCGGATTAATTCTACATGATGCTATAATAATTTATAAGGTATGCGAGACTGACCTGATGTGCTGGTACAAACGTGATTGTACACGTCACATAAATTCTGTGCAACATAAAACTAAAAAAAATGGCGTTTCCTTCGAAAACACAGTTTATGTTCGATTTAATCTTAATTCTGATTGCCTGTGATGTTCCACTGTACATACTCGATAAACAACCATTTTAGGAGTTCTGGAATAAATACAATCCCAAGGTGACGTTACCAAGGCGCACAACGTTGCGTAACTATGTATCAACTGTAAGCGAACACATTGTAAATAAGATCAAATGTGTACTAAAAAATACACGGCTGTAGTTATGTGTTGACGAGACGACATATTGTAAAAAAATTTCTATTTTAAATGTTATCGTACGGGTACTGGACTTTCTTAAACCAACATTTCCACTGTTACTACCTAGCAAAATACTAACTAAGTGTACTGGCCAAACAATTACGCGGGTTTTGCTAGAAAAATTTGACCTGTCAAAAAGTCAAATGTTGATGTTTGTGACCGATGGTGCCGCAACTATGCGTTTAGTAGGCCGTTCTCTTCAAGAACACGGTTGTAGGTTAGTACACGTTACGTGTAAAGTGCATGCTTTACACCTTGTGGCAGAAACTATTCGACAAGGTTTTCCAGAGGTAGATGCATTAATGGCACATACTAAAAAAGGTTTCTTAAATCTCCCAAATGTCTTCACGCATTTCATAGCAAGTGTCCCGGTATTCCCGAACCACCACAGCCGATTCTTACATGTTGGGGAACATGATTGGAGGCAGCATTTTATTATGCTGAATATTTACAACAAATAAAAGCTGTGATACTACAATTCAATCAGACGAGACTCCAGCTATTAAAGAAAGCCAGACAAAATTTGAAGATGTTTCTGTTGAAACAGCTTTAAAAACTATTCACAAGAACTATAAAGGATTACATGACGTCGTACAAAACTTAGCAAACAGTGCGTTGTCGTTAGCGGAGTCACTGCAAATAGTGGACGAAGTAAATCTAAAGGTGAAGCAAAAATGAGCCCGTTGGCGAAAGTTCGCAAGTGTGTTAAAGCAAGACACCGGTTTTACCAGATTAAGACAAATTTATGATGGTACTGATGGTGCATCTACAGATACGTTAAGTGAGTTCAAAGACTATTTTAAGTATGCTTGTATTACATCAATAGACGTCGAACGGACGTTCTCAAAATATAAGCATATTTATTCACCACGTCGAACATTACTCTCGGAGACAACCATAGAAATATACATGATGTTGCAAAGTTTTTACACATCTTTTCCAGTGTGTGATAAGCAAGCTAGTTAAGAGGGTGAGTTGTGCATACATTGTTATAAATTGTAACAGTTTATTGCTTTTATTACTAATTAATTTCTTTCCTTATAATTATTATGGTGCGTACGCATATGTCCTGCGGCGCATTTTGCCAACTCTACTCTTCAGTTCCATTTAACAAAAAAAGTTTCAATTAGTCGACCAGTTTTATTAATTATTTCAAATATACTCTTCTATAATATATCTTCTGACAGAAATACATATGTTTATTTAAAACCACACCATTAAAATTTCATTGACAGCAAATTCATTAGCAAACCGATGAAGTAGGGGTTAATATTGGACGAACGCAAGTTCGTTGACGCCACAGAGAAATCGGATTAAGGGGAAATAGTTAAGGTTTAAGTGAAATTCAAGATTTATATATTCAACTTCATGCAAGTTTTCAAAAGTTGAAAGTGGGGAAAAACTATCTGAATCATTACAATTTTCCCAGAATAACTAATTACTCGTGCTCATTAATTTTATCTGGAAACTCTTTTGGGCATTATTAGTCAACATTTTGTAGTGCATAAACAATACACAGGGTATGCTTACCAGCCACGACAGAATTTATGTTTCTAAAATGGAACTCGCTATGTATATTTTACCTATTTTGACAGAGATCTGTCAAACTGAAAATAATAATGATACTGGCGATCACAGTAGTGAGGTTTCCTGAAAATATTATACACTCTTCAACAGGTTCACGGATACAGCAAAGGATATGTTTGCATTTATTCCTGTAGTTAAAAAAAAATAACTTCTTCATGTATATTTTCTTTTTTAAATGAATATTTCCCTAAAAGGTGTTTCAATAAGGGCGTAAAATTTGAATTGCGCGCCAGTTTGGCTGTCATGATGTCACAAGATTATGACATGCCAGGTCGATAGGAGACAGATGGGAGTTAATAAACATGAAACATTACACAATAGAACAACGCGTCCTGATTTTAAACATTATTATCAAAATGTTGAAAGTCTGATTGTAACGATTCGTACAGTGCGTCCAATTTTCAGCTTGCATAATTCAGTGCCTTTAAATTGCAATTCCGGAATCCCTAATCCACTAGTTCACTTTATCCTCTGAAGAGATTAATTGAACGAGATATTTTTAAAAAACCTAACTTCCGTTGTACTTAATTTCATACTGTTTATGTATACACGTTATTCACACAGAAGTTTTGAACACTACGTATTTAGAGCTATTTATAAATAAAATTGAGTTAATTGAGAAACCTTTACTATGTTCCTCGGCAACAGCTGCGCCATTTACAATTTTCCATTTTATGAATCTTACTGATTTTTGGTCTCTTAAAAATGTATAAAAAAATATACAATATACTTACTACAAATTTAGGTTTCTGTTATTATAGGAGATCAGAATGGTTGATATATTATGTGTCCACGACTAGATGTAGACAACTAAAATAATTCAGTATACAAAATTTCTCCTAATTTAATTACTGTAAAATCTTCATTAGATTCACTTTCACCGTATACAACTTTCCACGATATACATTTGTTTTAACGTAAATATTAAATTTATGCGCGAGGTGTACATCTTTTGTTTGAAAGAGCTCTATTGCTGCAATTACAGTGTGCTTAACCATCAAATACAATAATTCTAACCCACTTAACATAAGTTCATTCGTTATAAAACACGTTGGCATTGAGTATTGTTTTTGTTGGTTGACTGGCCAATAGATTTACTCATAAAATGTTATATGACATGGATATATTGCAAATACCATACTTTAAATAAAAACGCACATATGTATTCATGCATATGTATTATATAAACAATATGGAATGACAGTCGTAAAAAATTTTAAATCACTTTTTATTTTTATGCCAATCAATGGTATGAACTGTGGACGAGATTTTAAATTCATCGGTAAATCCACCAGTGCGCCCTGACTCACCTGAGGAAGATACAAGTCTTCCATCGTTTATTTTCAAAACTCGCCGTACATCTCAAACAAAGAACGCAATTTAGCAAACATAAACAAGCTGGATTTTGATATTCTCAGAATAAAAAAAAATGTGCGGTATTTTTACTTTCTTATACCTAATATATATATATATGGTATTATATATAGTATATATATATATATATATTAATATATATATATAATATAGTATATATATATAATATTTATATATATATATATATATATATATATATATATATATATATATATATATATATATATATATATAATATATATATATATATATATATATATATATATATTAAATAGACGAAGGAAAACAACTACTCAGGGGGCAAATACCCTGACCCGTATTGAATTACACCTCAAATCATGATAGATCGATAGTTAGATATCATTTGGTCAGATTCCTAACCAGACATAGATCAGATTTCCCGAACTTATTTGTTCTCTTCAGTATGCCATAGGTTATGGAACAGACAAATGATAGTGGCCAACTTTTTGTTAGTTATATACTAACTAAGGTGAAGTGAATAGTGGTGAGGGAGGTATGAAACTTCTCATATGGTCTGAATGCTAATATCCGCACCACATCCTCCGATGCCCTGTGGCGGATAGCGACTTGCATCACACAAGGAGTACCGAGTGGCGACCTCAGCCCTAGTGACTAATACTAATGTTATTAAATATGATTTGAAGGAAACAACTACCTCAGCGGGCAAATACCCCGACCTGCATTTACAATTTTACACCTTCAGATTCTTATGATATCTTGATCGATGTATAAAAATATACAATATACTATCAATTGTTAACTGTTATTATAGGCGATCAGATTGGTTGATACATTATTTGTTCTCTTCAGATGACCATAGATGTATGGACAGACCAAAATATCGATATGGCCAAACTTGCCTAATTATAAATACTGTAAAACTTTCATAGATGCACTGAATAGTAGAGAACTAGGATATGATACTTCGCTTCATACGGCCTAAATATTTAAATTTATCCGCGAGGTGTACATCCTTGTTAAAGAACTCTATAGCGGCATACAGTGGCTAGCATCAATGGAAATACCGAGAGTGGGACCCACTTAACCCAAGTGCACTCGTTATAAAAACTACGTTGGCATTAAGTAATGATTTTGAAGGTTGACTGAATCATTACTACTCTCCGGCAAATGCCCCCGCTGTGGTTGTATATGTATCCACGATAACTCAAAAAATACTAATGGGAGACTTCCCTTGGCAGTTAAGATAGTCAACAACATTTTAGGTGACACATAAATTTGCCGAATGTGGTACCAACAGAAGAGACACAATTTGAATTAAAGAAGGGCATTACTTGGAAACGCGACGAATTACAATAAAAACTCTTGTCCTTCTGTATATAAAGTTTTTAAGATAAAGCTTTCAAATTGCCATTTCTGCGACATGAATCGCGACGAATTGCCGCTGAAGAGACACGACCCAAAATATATTTGACTCGAAATATATTCTTGTTGCAAGATTATCAATGAGGTCTACTATACCATATTACCTAATTTAAATAAACCAAATTTTTTTACACATTTGACTTAATAAAATTGGGTTAAAATAAATTTAGCAGTTTGACATTTGAAATGACTAATTCAGTTACAAAAATGTCAATGTCAATAAGAAGAAATTATTAAAATATATGACATGAATTATTATTGACAGTATCCAATGACGCTGATAATTAATTGTTTAAAAATTTTTATGAAACATTTCAAGGTATGCTATTAAAATTTAATTGAGGTAAGTGAAGAATTAAATTAAATGAATTTTTTAGATCAGGATGATATATACTGGTATAAGAAAGTTATGTGCTGGCCACATCTGATATTTTTCTTTTTTTTTTGGGTTACAAATAACATCAGTTTTCTAGCTATTGCGAGATCTCAATATATTACTTACGTTTACATTAGTGTGAGGTGTTTATTTGTAAAACCTAAATTGTATGTTGGATGTAACTTATTTATTAGTTGGCAAATACGCACCAAACTCCAATGATTTACGTACAAGATACGAACACGATCACTTAATCAATATGAAATGGATTTACAAAAATAAACCATTTTTAAAAACACTGTAATTAACTGCAAACATTTTAAGCGACGAGGTCACCTATGAATAAATTAGTAACGTATGCATATAAAGTCATACCATATTGTTTAATACAACCAATATCCTCAGATGAATGGCGTAGGCAAGAAAAGGCCTAAAGGAGTGGCGGGTAGAATCAAAGTCATAGTGCTGATATAAAAAATAATAATTTTCAAAATAGTTTCCATCATTGATTATGCAAGAGGAATGATAATAATAAATTTTTGAAATGTTTTTGTGAACATTTAGGATACAAATCTGTGACCGCTGTTCTAGCAACAGTAGTTAAACTTTTCGGATAAAATAAAAATTTTGAATATTTCCAGTTTGTTAGATAATAAATTTAAACAATATCATTAATCTAAATTTTAAATAACGCAAGACTCTGACCTACAATAATTAGAAGCTGAAATTCAAAAATGACGTAATGGATAATAAATGAAAACAAATTTTTACAATAAAATTTAATATGTATAGTTTATATGAATATAGACTATAATCGCATAAAATCTGAAGGTCTGTGAAAATAGTCGGCATCTCTTTATTGTACATATAAAATAATATATAGAATAAAGAGATGCCGACTGTTTTTGCTGGCTTTTAGTTTTTATACGATTTCAATTGTGCTCGTATAAACTATAAATTATATCACTTTATTGTCACTAAACTCGATAAACTAATGCCACTAAAAAAGAAATGCTGCATGTGGGGCGAGGGCGAGAAATAATACAAAATACTCCAGTATTTTACTCGTTGACTTTTACTTAAGTAAAGTACTTGCAGTAGTATATAGTTTTCACAGTTTTTATTATTACTAGGAGTACTTTTTAATACAGGAGTACTTAAGTAGAGGACTTGAAGTACATTATGAATTTGCAGTACTTTTTTAAATAACAAGTAATAATTAATAAAACATGTATAAAAGAAGTACCAGTAGAAGTACATTGCAACCAAAATACTGGAAATTTATATACCAGTACAGAAATATTAAAAGTACTTAACGTAAAGTACTTATAGTACCTAAAGTACTGATTACCATATTTGCAGTACATTTTTGTACTGAGTATTCAACTCTGTCTCCAATATGTAAGGTTTGATCTCGCAAAAAATTGGCTGCCTATAGTCACCTATAACGAAGTATCAATTTGGTTTGTCACGATACTTCCGAATATATTTTAACACGATATTATTCTAGAGGCAACCGCTACATTTTAACTTGCAGACATGTATGTTTTCATCCCGAAGTATCTCTTATTTGTACGAACTAGGAATTTATTTAATACAAAAAGAAGATCACATCGCATACCCAATGATCAAACTTTTCTTTACTGTATTTATTTAAGCTTGTAATTACTTTGGTTATTAGTATTGAATTTAAAATATTCAGTAAATAATATATTTTTAATAGTTTAAGGTCAAATATATTAAGTAGGTACCTATCTTTATTATTGATTAAATCTTTTACAAAAAATAATAATCTAATTGTCATTTTTCAAATCCCACTTTTGTTTTTTTTTTAGAAATATCTTATAAAAAAATCTATTTTTATTTAAGGTTTTATTATTTTTATTGCCCATTCACCCCCTCTAAACTACTGTGTCCGTTAAAAGAACTTTTATATCCAATCTTCTATAAATATAGTTTCCAAAATTTTACAAAGCATTTTTTTTACTGAATTTTAGGGAAACAGAAGTTTATTATAATCGATTCTACATATAACGAAATTATTTTCCATGTTTCACTCTATTTTACACTATGTGAAACCAAAATTAAAAACTTAGCAATGACACCATTGTTCACAATAAAGCCATCATGGTAAGTAATTGACAGTTGAAAAAATATACAATAAGCGACTCTATGATTATATTTAATGGGAATTAAAATTAAAATGACAATCATATCAAACGCGTCGCAAGATCAAGGACAGTGTGTGTAGACCAGAGCATACAGAAAATAATTCGGTTTCCTTATCTCCAGTTCAGTTAAATAAGGTCGTTAAATTCTATATTATTTTATCATAATTCATCAGTCATCACCCTTGCTTTCTTATCACGTTTTTATTAATACTGGCTGAATTTATAAAAAGTGAGGTATCACAAAAACTGCAATTAATTAAAAAATAGAAGCAAAAACTTGTAAAATACAAAAAAACGTTTGAAACACGAAAAAAGAAAAGAAATACACTATGGCAGAGACTAGAGACAACACTTATAGTCACTACTTATGACCACTTTCAGTTATTGGTTAAATTAATATTGATAGTTTTTTTTTTGTGGGGATTTCGGTCAGGTATAACTAATTTAATTTTTTTTCTAACGTTTGGGTTTATTACACCATCATCAGAGAACTACAATTAATATAATATTTTAAAAACATTGTTATGGTTATTGTACATTAAAATTTACTTACACTATTAATTATTAGGAATTATTAAAATAATAGGGTACATTTTCATTATACAAGGAGATTTCACACAAAATGTATCAATGGAATGTTTAGAGTATGGGACGGGCTATACTTAACAAGCTTAGAAAACAAATCATAGATTTGAAATAATTACCGAATTGATCGCGTATCACGAATAGCGAAATCATTAGTTTTTTTTTTTAAGAAATAATCTGGATTCATCATCATCACGCTTGAATAGCAACTTTTTTGTTAAAAACAACGATAAGTAAATTGATTCTGGATTTGTATTTTTTTTGAAAGATAAGGAAAATAAAAATATTAGGTGGCCAAATACAGTTTTGACCACATCAGGGGTCAGATCTTAATTTTCTTATTCCCAACTATTTTTTTTTTAAATTTCGGTAAAATGCCGAAAACTCTTCAAAAAGAAAGCATACATAAACATCATAAATTTTAGTATTCTCCAGCAAAATTCATTTAGCATTAAACGCTATATCATAAGGAATGATTGTATTTAATGTGCCATGATCAACTCTGAGGAATAAAATTAGCGAATAATCTCCAAGAAACTCAACTGGGCAATGCGGTTTTAATTCGTTCATTGGAAAAAAAACTGAAAAACATTGGTTAACGGGAAACTCGACTGAGCAAAAATATATTTTCCTATAGATAGGAAGTAGAAAAAAACTCAATAATAGAACTGGAAAAAAAGCTTCACTAATTAATTATAGTGAGCAAACTTTAATTTTTCACTTAACGTGGCCATAAGTGGTGTCTCTGCCCTATGTCAAACTACTAATGAAAAAGACAATGTACAGCCGTTATACAATAAATGAGGAGCAAAATTTCAAAACTGCTTTTATCCAACATTTTTGACTACTGTGATACATAAGGAGTGTCACTTCTCTTGCTTTAAGAAATTCCCTAGGGTGCCACTGAGGTTTTAAAAGACCTTCCATCCCACTTAAATTAATGTTTACCATAAGAATATTTTCAAAAGTGACTTTTATCCACTTCTCTCGTTGTAAAATAACATTTATCCAATGTTAGTGAAGTAAGATCAAACCGAAGAGAATACTGCTGAAAACTGAATGTAATCATGCAGAGGATTTTGGAATACCCATGTTTAATATTTTCATTATAGACTATTAATGATTACATTACATTACATTACATTACATATGCATTGAAAATACATGACTTTTATAAATCAGTTTCGTTTGAAACAGCTTGATTCCAAAGAGATTATTCAAAACAGCTTTTATCCCAAATAATAGCTTGATAATCTTAGTTAATTAACGTGATTGATTTCCACAATTATGTTAAAAATACTACTTCTAATACATCTGCTAAAGGAATCCGAATACAAAAATTATCAACTATGGGCCAGTCTTTCCATCTCCCATTTAATTTATTTTGTGGATAACTTCCTTGGATATGATTGTATCAACAATTGTTTTCCATGGAATTTATGTACTACATAAATTTAATGGGAAAAACTGACCCTAAAACAAATAACAAAGGATATAAAATTTCTTGCCCTCCTGTAATATTACGTCAAATGGATCCTTTAAAATTTTGCTCCTCAAATTATGTCTGTTATTTAAGTAGACTTGATATATCAATGTGGAATCAGTTTATGTCTATGTTGTAGTGTCATAGTTTCTTGTGCGATTTCTTGGAATGGAAAATGTCGTTTATTTGTATTAGACTCATAGATGATAAAAAGTAATGCTAACAATTACATTTTCCACTTGAAAAATGATTTCATATCAGGATTTCGCCACCTTTCTCATGGAGTTTTGAGAACATACATTTTTTAAGACAATATGTGCAAGTCAGTGGCCATCAAATTCATCCGAATTGAATCTAGTTGATTATTTAATTTGGATCGTACTACAGGAAAAAGTTTATTTTGACCAATGAGAGCTTTAGCAAGTTTACAGGTATTGCAAGAACGAACTGAAAGTACGTGGCTCAAGATATCATTAAATTTAATGCAGAGTAATTTTACAATTAAGTACAGAATCAGAACAGTTCATTTACAAAATGGAAGTCCAATGAGGCATATTTTGATGTAGTTTTAAGAACGTGTATCTACATTAGACGACGAGAATATTGATATATCGCATATTGTGTGCTGCAACCCGTAAAACATACACAACTGGACTAGTCTTTTCCATCAAGAGATGGCGCGTTGTATCACCTGTAGATTTAATCCACAAGAGCTTCAACGAATATTGATTTTATAATGTCACGATGCGAT
>JANEYF010005406.1:0-40743 GCA_029963845.1 Rhamnusium bicolor | reverse complement strand
AAAAAAAAAAATATATATATATATATATATATATATATATATATATATATATATATATATATATATAGATATAGATATATATATATATATATATATATATATATATATATATATATATATATATATATATATATATATATATATATATATATATATATATATATATATGAATAGTGGTGAGAGGTAAAACTTCTCATAAGGCTGAATGGCTATCGATCTATCATGATTTGAAGGTGTAATTCAATGCCAGGTCGGGTGTTGCCCGCTGAGTAGTTGTTTCCTTCAAATCATATTTAATCATATATATATATATATATATATATATATAAATATATATATATATATAAATATATATATATATATATATATATATATATATATATATATATATATATATATATATATATATATATATAAAAATATAAATAAAAAAATATATATTTACAAATATATATATACTTATATATATACATATATATATATATATATATATATATATATATATATATATATATATATATATATATATATATATATATATATATACATATATATATATATATATATATATATATATACATATATATACATATATATATATATATATATATATATATATATATATATATATATATATATATATATATATATACACCAGGTGGCCTAGGGACTAGGGAACCCCCTAAATTTTTCTAACATTTTGAGATAGAAATTTGAAATTTGTAGGGATGAATCAGACAAAAATTGTAATTTTTTGATCCACTCGCCAAAAAAGTCACTTCCGGTTTAACCAGAAGTGACTCCAACTTTCTTATTTTAAATAACACCCTGTATATTTAGGTGATTTTTCTTATGAATATTTAATTTCCCTTTAGCTTTTTTCAGATTTAAAATCTGGTTTATAAATAACTTAGACAATTACATTTGTTTGTTTCTTTAAGAAGTCCTTGATTTAAATAAACGAAATACATTATAAATAAAATAATTGTCAACACTCGTTGTATGGGGTACCATTTTCATCATTACTATTATGTACATTGTAATTATTTCTCATATCGTTTATTTATTTATTTACGTTTGTTTTTTTTTTTTCGAATATGTTTATTTTTTACATTTCGTACTACCATAACCTGCTTATTTTTGAATAGCATCCTGTGTGTTTTATGTGGTGTTTTTCTTCTCATCAAATTATTCTCTCCGATGATGTATGTATTTGTTATAATAATAACGTTATTAATGCACAAAAATGTCGAACATAAAATATTCCTGATACTGTTTTCTACTCTTTTCCATGAGTAGGCTGTGTACTCGTATACCTAGGTACGTTAAAATGCAATTTTTTAAGTGATCCAATTGTTTACACTTATCAAAATTATACCTATTGTAGTATAATAATAATAGTAATAACAAAAAACATAAATTTATTTAATAATTAAACATGTACATCTACCCTACCCGACAAAATGAACTATTCATTGCAAATAAAGAAACTAGGAAGTAAGTTTTGGAAGACCAGAGTTATAAACTAGAAAATAATGAAGAAATAGTGAATACTATACATTGAACTAAAGTACAGAAACTTATAAAAAACTGAACTAGTAACCTCCAATATTTCCAGATCTAATACCTTTAGATTTTTGCTGCTTGGTACTATTCAGAATAAAATATATCAGAATTATTAATAACTAGTGATGGGATAATTCGAATGAAAAACCAGCTGCCAATTACTTGGGGATCAGAACATCCAAATCGTAGTAAAACTCGACGTGTGGTGGAGTTTATAATAAAAACAATTTTTGACGTTTCAAAAAGTCACATTTTTTGGCGTTTAAAAAAAGTCACATTTTGATGATTTAAAAAAAGTCACATTGGTGGAATGTCACTTATAATTTTTGACGTTTCAAAAAGTCAAATTTTTTGACGTTTCAAAAAGTCATATTTTGACGTTTCAAAAGTCACACTGGTGGAATGTCACTAATATTTCTCTTAGACATTGGGACCGATTTTTGCTCATCAACGAAGTCAATCTCTTCCTTGACCTTTAGAATGTGTGTACCAAATTTGAAAGCTTTATCTCAAAAACTGTAGCTGCTTCGCGAACCACACAGACACACAGACATACAAATTTTTCTGTCTGAAATTTTGTGTATCGTCATAATTCGTCGCGATTCGTCCAGAAATGCAATAAAAATTTTCAAATTTTTTTCACGAATATATAACTTCCTCACTTTGAGGGGGTGAGGAAGTAATAATCGATAATTTGTTATTGAAATATGTTGAAATTAAAGGAAATCCGTTTTAATGCTGGTACCATTCGCAGACCGGTTTCTGATTACTGCCTTCGTCAGTGCGAAGTAGGTATACACGGCGTCAACAAAGAGAATCTCAAAATCATAAATTTCTATGTGAAACTAGATTACTAACGATTTAATGATAACTCCATCTAGCAGTGTCAATTACAATGTAATAAAGTGGAAAGATGCCTCATTCTGCAATTTCCTATATTTGTGTAAAAAACTGAATTTTTCGTCCTTGTGTCATAAATAACTATTATTCTCCACATTATTAAAAAAACGTTTTTAGTTTGCTTTAAAATTAATAACTTTTGTGAATGCATTCAATGAGGTCCATTGTATATTGAGGATTTTAAATTCTAGTATTGTTAAATGTCCACCGTCTTCCCTATATAATGTTGTTGCAGTATGTGGGTACAGATGAGAGCCATATCATTTATTATTAAATTAAAAATAAATATCCAGTTCTGCCATACAACTGATTGCAGTAGGAATCTGGCTTTTTCAGTATAGAAGTTTCAAAGCCCTTTACCCTACAAGCCGGCCGTCTCGTAAAATGAAAAGAAAATTCCTGCAGTGTTCCATTGAATCCGCTGCAATTATCATCGATGTCCCAAGTTGGTACACAAATCACGGCGAGGCGAGTCCCCTTCCGCGATTCGCGCACTCGTTGATTTTCTCGAAGCAGGTAGGAGGTCCACATATTCATTCAATAACGGACTGCGTGTCTTCTCACAATGCGACACCAATTACAGACACCATTAGGGCCTTAGCTAAGCTCAGTCAACTTTCTACATCCTTATCCTGGCACGTACTAGCCATGTTCTGAATTCAATTCATTAGGGCTGAATAGTGGGCCCGATATTTAATAGCGCAAAGCCTGCACGACGACTTTTATTTACAAGTCGGTTATTCATCTTTCAAGGGACAACGCAACGCCTGCAGAAGACTTCTTTGGGACTTAATGCTTGCCTTTTATGTATTGGAGTAATTATTTTACACGATCGGGTTAAAATGGGATTAATTATTAAACAATTAGTTCACGCAACTGTAGCAGAAATACTGAAGGTTACACTAAGTATCTTGGAAATAGCTTTTCTGAAGATTAACTGTCTGAAAAATTGATCTTCGCTTAAATAAAATTGAATAATGCATCCTGGGTTCATGGGTATCTAGATTATGTTTTTCTATTAGAGACTTACAGACTTAAAGTTATAATTAATGAATTTCAGGGAAATAGTAGCAGTCCAAAGAATTGTTATTCTGGTCTAGGCAGTATTTTCCAAGACAAGTGGTTGGCAAAAAAGGGAATAAGTTTGACGATTGCAGAGCTTCAACAATTACACGGAAAAAAGTGTTGTCATAAATACTACAATTGTATAGATTTTACTACAAATTACGATACAAATAGGGGCAATAACAAATTGTACTAAATTTCAAAAGGAAATTATAGTAAAATTAAACTTTTATATTATTACACTGAACTGATTCTGCTGTTAGCTCCTTGTGAAACATTATTTAATATTTTAAATATATGAAAGAAATTAGCTTTTTTAATGTTTCAGAATATTTTTTTAGAAACTGTACACGTGTTTCAGCTTTTTTGCCTTCCCTGTACACTTGAAAAAGGCCTACAAAGCCGAAACACGTGTAGAGTTTCTAATAAAAAAATTTCTGAAGTATTAAAAAGCAAATTTCTATCACATATTTAAAATACATATTATTATTTTATTTGCAATATAAACTTGCAAAAATTTGCGAAAAAAAGAGTGGCTGGCTCAATTTCGATGTTCAAATTTGCACTACAAAGTGTGGTTATGGTCATGATTGTCATGAAGTATTATAGAATATGCGACTAAAACTTGTAATAATATTTACTATTTTATGTTTGGAGCATGTTCAGGTTTTTGTTGATTATTCTACTACAATGTTGTAAGTTATATTTGTAAACATTTGTAGCAACATTTTCTACATAAATCAATGAAAAATTTTATAGCTCGTTTATTCGAGGTGATAGAAAAAACTTTTTATACAAAAACTGTTCAGTTATCAAAATTCCAAATCTCAAAAATATTTTGATTTATACAAGGTGTCCTGTTTAAGTTGAGCAGTAACCAACTCTGTTAAGTTAAATAGGACACCCTATATATTATTGTATATTTTATTAGAGAACATTAAGAGCTCTCCAATGAACTACCATAACATGTATTTCTTTTCATTAGTTTAAGAGATATTTGAAATTTTGTCGAAATTTTAACAGATGAACACCTTTATGATACACGTTGTATATTTTTAATTTGTAACAATTTTAAACTTTTTATTACGGCAATTGATTAACCTAGAAAAGAGCTCTCAAATCATGTATCCGAATTTATGATTTTGTCTACAGGATGTTCATAATTCTATGACGAACTTGAAGATTTAAAAACCTCGATAACTCTGTTATTTTAAATGGAACACCCTGTATATTATTTCCTATTCTGAAAGCCGTTTTGCTACGCTTTCCAATGATACTATATTTGATATAGCTGGAAACAGCAGTTATTCAGTAATTTAAGATCAAACTTGAAAATTGTTTTTAATCACGATTTTGCGCCAGACTTTCATATTAATGATAAGAATTTTAGTTCAGAATCGTATTTTTCCCAAATGGCATATTAGATATTTTTCGGTTAGGGATTTAAAAAAAACCTTTTTTTTAAATGGGATCTTTAGTATCGTTTGTTATTTTAATTCCTAAGAATCATTTGATTTTCCTGTTAAAACAAAGGGTGCCGTGGAAAACAATCACTTATTTTAATTGACAGCTTCTTTCTAAATGGCATAGTTAGTGTATTTTACAAGAAACTAGTTTATAACATGAATTTTTCAAGAGAACAATTAATTGATATGGTGTATATTTTGGGTGAGTGTCACAAAAATTCTTTGTTAGCCAGTAGGGTGTATAAAGAGCGATATCCAGAAAGGCGATGCCCGAGAGAAGAATCATTCAGAAGCCTTTCTGGAAGATTTGATAATACAGGAAGTGTAGAATATTAGTTTTGATAACTGAACAGTTCTTGTATAAAAAGTTTTTTTCTATCATCTCTAATAAATGAGCTATCTTCCGTCCAGACACTATTGGCCCACCCTGTATATATATATATATATATATATATATATATATATATATATATATATATATATATATATATATATATATATATATATATATATATATATGTATATATATATGTATATGTATATATGTTGTTTTCCAGGTTTTCGCGGGTGGTGAATGTTAAATTCGTTTTCCGGGTATACTCCCGCGTAGGTAATAGGTCCCGAGAGGGACCGTGGTTGTCTGAACGACGTTTCGGCAGAATCTCATCTGCCATCTTCAGGTTCTAACAGATAACTGCTTGCTGCGGCTTCTGGTTATTTCAGTTCGAGTAACCAGAAGCCGCAGCAAGCAGTTATCTGTTAGAACCTTGAAGATGGCAGATGAGATTCTGCCGAAACGTCATTCAGACAACCACGGTCTCTCTCGGGACCTATCACCTACGCGGGAGGTATACCCGGAAACCGAATTTAACATACGTATATATATATATATATATATATATATATATATATATATATATATATATATATATATATATATATATATATATATATATATATATGTATATATATGTATTATATATATATATATATATATATATATATATATATATATATATATATATATATATATATATATATATATATATATATATATATATATATATATATATATATATATATATATATATATATATATCTATATATATATATATATATATATATATATATATATATATATATATATATCTATATAAATATATAACACCATTAAGTACAATAGCAGTATATATATTTGGCATGTAATAAATGGCAAGCTAGGGGTTATTTGACCTAGAGGAAGAGGGAAGTCATTGGACATGTACAATTAAGTAATGCCACCCGAAATATTCTACGAAGAGGACATTGGTATGTCGCGTATTACGATTTAATTCCTTTTCCTTTTACCAATACTCGTTGAAGTTCTTGTGAATTAAAACCACAGGAGATACAACGCGCCATCTCTTAATGGAAATACTGTAATTCAGAATCTGTCCACATTTCACCGTTGTTATTATTTAACGAAATCGATTCCTTTACATCCACTACATCGTCCATAGTTGGTTATGTTTATAAAAATGACCACTCATAGCACTCACATTATAAATGTAACAAAATCACAGGGTGGGTTAGGTTTTCTGGGCATGAAGGCATTTTGGAATGAAATGATACTACGTAATTGTATAACTCAAAAGCAACGACCTGATGATAAACAAATCTGAAATGATTTATTGCTTGCGAACGTACATCTCAAAATTAAAACTATTATTACAATTTAGAGCAGATTTTGCTACCTATTATTTCGCAATGTCACACAATTTGTAGCGGAATCTTCCGTTAACATATTTATTAAAATCCTTACAATATGTAGGTACTAATAATGTTTGAGTTCAACAAAGTCTGCGTAGATATTTTCTGTACATTTGGTTTCTTACTTTGACATAAGTGGTTACTTTTACCATACTAAGAGAACAAACAGTCAAACACTATTTATTGTTTATAACTATAATAACTTTACTGAAATATTTATAATTCCTTCATATGTATTATGTGACAATGAATTACAAACTTTGATGATAACAACTACAAGTTTCAGAAAACATTATTGTCGTAAAATAATTAAGGAATTTTATTTCCGTATAGTAACATTGACATTACACAATCATTATTAACTCATTACAAAAACATAACGAGTATTAAAAACCTCAAATTATGCATAACCCAGGGTATTGTGATGTATATGAAAGAGAGAGACAGATTAAAACAGTTACTAATAAAACAACCAAACAATACTGAACTGAAAAATAGGTATAAGAAACTCTATCACAAAAATCATAGAACTAAAAACAACTATTCTACACAGAAAACTGAAGAAGCAAAAAATGACATGAAAAAGTTTTGACCATTATAATAGAATCGACAAATAAAACGGCATCGCAAAAAATATAGCACAGATAAAAATGAAAATGGAAATCTAATATCTGATGAAATACAACTATGTAACCCTTTTTATGATCACTTTTCTGAAACTGGAGATAAAAACTCAGAAATAACAAATGGTCAATTTGAAGGAAACGTGCGAGTTGTTCCAAATTCATTATTTTTATATCCTATTTCAGAAAGTAAAATAATCAACAGTGCATACATGTTGTAATACCATATTGAATGTGATTTGATGTATCATTATTGTAAAGCAAAAACAACAGGGGCCTTAAAATTAAGCCCTGTAGAACACCCAAAATTACGTCATGGATATCCGATTGAGGATCATTACAATTTATTACTACTTATCGATTTTTGATATATGAGAAAGCACCCTCTAATACTAATATTTTCTTTTTTTAATATGATTTGAAGGAAACAACTACTCAGCGGGCAAATACCTCGACCTGCATTGGATTATACCTTCAAACCATGATAGATCGATAGCCAATATCATTTGTCAATTCCTAACCAGACATAGACCGGTTTCGAACTTATTGGTTCTCCTCAGTATGCCATAGGTTATGGAACAGACAAATGATAATGGCCAATCTGCTAGTTATATACTAACTAAGGTAAATTGAATAGTGGTGAGAGGTATGAAACTTCTCGTATGGTCTAAATGCTACTATCCGATCGACTTCATAGATGTCTCTGTGGCGGATAGCGACTTGTGTAGCAAGTACCGAGAGCGGCGACCTCTAGCCCAGGTGGACTAAATAACAGTAGTTTAGTGACAATCATAAAATAAAAATTCATATTTTTAACCATTATTTTTGCATAGAGTTATCTACGAAACGCCTGATGCATATTTCATATAATATGTCACAATAATAGTAAAAAATAAAATGAGACTTGGTTAAAGAGCACTTTCTGTGTAGTCCAATTAAAAAAATATATCAAAAAAAGAGCCCCGATAAAATTAACGTCTCTAAATTTACAGAACTTTTTGATTAATGATCATGAGAAACTCAATAATACAGTAAAAAAATTGTCTTACATTTGCATTTTAATTTAATTTTATCCATATGTTATTATGTAAAAAGGTATTTGGAAAATAATACATAGAAATAAAGGCGTAGATTTTCAAATAGATGCGAGCATAACATGTATTTTCTTTATTTATAGGTTTCTATATTATTTATTTTCAATTGTTTGTTTAATATTTTTGGTAAATTAATTCTATTGTGCGTCGATGCTATTTTCTGTTTAGAAACTACCATAGGTTGTTTCTTTAAAAACATTTATTTAAATTTTATCATTTATAACTGTGTAATGTATCATTCTTGTTTCTTGAACGCATATACTGTACTCCTGTACCACAGATAATAATTATGCTTCATTAGAGCTGATGTCAAGAAATCCCTTTAAAAGATTCCCTCTTCCATTGAAAACCCAGCTAGATATTAATGTGTATTCATATCGCCTCTGGCAAAGCATTAGCAAATCAAAGAGATTGCCATGTGTGTCCAGCCGCTAGAAAGTCCGAATTCACTAAATTCATGTATCTTTAATACACTACAAGGGTCATGAATGGCCTTAGAATACAACCAGTGCGGCTTCTTGACAAGTTTTGGCTAAGATTATGTACATCTAATCAAGAGGTTTCGATAGCGGTCTACTGAAGGTCGGGGAAGTCTTGGGATAATATTTCATTACGACTACAAATTAGTACATTCATTGGAACAGGAATTATTTATGGAAGGGCAAATACACTGACCCTTTGACCAACGCTGATTAATTGGAATTAAATGAATTTGTACCTCCTATACATCTTATAATTGAGAATTTAAGTGGTGCTGCGAGAAAGCACTTAACCTCCCCTGTCAACAAAATGTTTAATTAATTTTTAGAATAAATGGTAATGCCACTACTTGCTTTTCGAGAATGATTTTTTTATTGCAACTTAATTTTGATAATTATCAAGTCTTTTACAACATTTGCCTTATACTATTCAACATTTCAGCATTTAACAATGTCATTCTCATAACTTAGGTACTTTATTGCGCGAATTGTACATAACAAAATATTTATGTTTTATTTATTTATATTTATTCCCAAAAACATTTCTACAATATATATATATATATATATATATATATATATATATATATATATATATATATATATATATATATATATATATATATATATATATAACAATTAGAAAATATTTATAATATAAACAAAATTAACTAACATGTAAAAATACAAGCCTTTGTATGGATAAGAAAGAAAGATGGAAAGCTTTGATTATTACTATTCTGTAAACTTTGTTTGAAAATATTTATTTAAATCATAAAATGTGTGATTCCGTAAAAATAGTTTTAATTTGTTTTAATTTTTTTTATATTTAATTCATTAAAATACATGATTACTGCGGCTTTAATTTGCATATCTCGAATGGTTCATTTTTGAATTATAAGAATACTATCTGCTAACTTTGACGTACCCCAAAGTTCTATTCCATAATGAGCTACATTATGAAAATATGCAAAGTAAACATTTAAGGCGACTATTTTTCCTAGTTCTCTCCTTATTGCATTATAGCTTTGCTAAGTTTTTTCTTTAATTCTGTTATATGATGGAGAAAATCTAAATTCTCATCTATCTGTATTCCGAGAAATTTTATATAGGGCTAATGCCGCCGTTTGTTGTTTTTATAATCTCATTTGGATATGGTGATCGTAGATGTTGGAAAGTTATATTGTAGGTCTTATCGGGATTTAGTAATAATTTATTGGCAGCAAACCAATCAATCACATTATCCATTATTTACTGACTTTCTCGTATAAGATCTGTAAAATTTTTATTTTGTATTATAATACTGGTGTCAGCAGCAAAGAGTGAAGAGTTTATTTCTGGAAAATTAAAAATTAAGTCATTTATGTACAATAAAAAGATAACTGGTCCTAGAACTGAACATTGAGGGACACCACATCTAACTGATCTACTACTGGATTCATATTTTTTAATAGTTTCGTTAGAGAAATCTTGAATCTCTACATGTATTTCGCGATCTGTCAAATATGATCTAAACCAGTTGTCTGTTACAACCATTATTGCATAATAATATAATTTATTTAACAGTGTGTCATAATTCACACAATCAAATGCTTTGGACAGATCGTAGAATACGCCAATCGAATATTTGTTCTGTAATAGAATTTGATCAGATTTCATCAGAAATTTTATCAATCAGTGCAAATACAGCGTATAAATGTGTTTTAATTTTTTTTTTTTTTGAAACCCATACTAAATGTTTGTTAATATATTATTTTTTTTATATAATCCACAAGTTAAAATTTAACAATTGTTTCTAGTATTTTTGATATTTTAGGTAATAACGTTATTGGCCTATAATCAGAGAGCATATTCTTTTCATTTTTTTTATAAGGGTTTCATGATAACAATTTTAAATTTCATGCTCAGTCACTGATTTAAAGCAAAACGAAGTAAGTTTGTGAAAGTTAACACTTTTTAAATAGTCACAAGTTTGATGCTATAATATTTTTTGTATTTAATGAAATATGTATATTTTCAGTATTAGTGTCTTTGGTATTTTTAATTTTGTATTTACAAATTCCCATGTTGTTTTTATTTTGTTTTCAGAAATGTGTACAGCAAAAAAAAATCCCTTCAACAGTTTTGATAACTTTTTTTTAATATTTTACAAAATTTACTAACATATGTTATAAACACTTGACCATTAGTATATCGTTTATGTTCTATAAGTGGCCCTTTGTGTTTAGGAAATTTTAATTCACTTTGTTATCCAACCATCTGTTTTTGAAAAATTACGATATTGAATAGTTTTCTTAGTAAATCATATTTCAAAATAAGATAAGAAATAACTGTAAAATGTATCCAAAACCAAATCAACATCTTTTAAAGTATACATGTTTGACCAATTAATATGTTTTAACAACTCTGAACATTTTTTTAGAATTGATTTTGTTGAAAATCCTTTGTTCCACGTATTTAGGTTGATCATTTTTTTTGTTATTAAATTTTGTGTTTTGATCAATTATCTCTTATGATGACAACCCAAGCTCTATATTTCTGGAAGTAAATGGGAAATTAATATTTGTTATTATGTTTTCACTAATTATTTTTGTTCTGTGTGTTACTCTAGTAGGTTGTTCTCTTGTTATCTTTAGATTAAATGATGTGAGAATATTTTTAAAGTTACCTTTTATTTAATTCGATACATCACTTGATAAATCACCACAAATAAATATATTATAATTGTTGTGGTTATTGATAATTTCAAAAAAGGTAATCCCAAAGCAAATTAAGAAATTTTGATTTGTTTGCAGAGGGATACTATAAATGCCCATTACTATTGTTTTGCTATCTTTATTAGAAATTACGGAATATTCGTAGTTTTTCTCTAAAGCTAATTATTTAAATTCTTGACTTCTACAAAATTAAGAATTTTCCCTAACACAAATTGGTACACCTCCATTTGTAAACACAGTTCTAGAGAAAGAGGACACTAATTCATAATTATTCAAACAAATATATTTTCAAAATATTGTCCGATATTAAAAAATATTTAGCTATTGTTGTATCGCCTCAGTAAAATGTGGGACAGTAACGCAATCTTTCACATAGACCGCTTGAGTTCAAATCTGGGCCGGATCAAATCGATGAATGGGGTATTATTATTGATCTGGGATGAAAGTGATAAAGCTTATATTTTCAAAACATTTTTTTTTGTATTTTTGTCGAAAAAATATCTTACATAGCAGCATAAAATGTGTAGAAGGTAAATCTGATAATTTATCTGCTACATTTTTGCAATAATAAACACACAAAAAATGAAGTTATGGTCAAATGTCAAATCTGATTTAATACCATGCAGTTGCAAATTACGAAATACCCTGAAAATAACTATATTTGTTGCTCTGTTTAAATTTGCACTTAGTGACGTCTCGATAGTTTGACTTAATTTTTTTTTAGTTTAAATTAAAATAAATAATATAAAGAAAAGAACGTCTTTTTCGCGTTGCCATATTTCTAAAGCAATGTAAATCTGCGGACTTTTTTTTGTTAAAGTGAAGAAAATTTAAAGGTAACATTAGTCAGTATTCTGTTTAAAAAAAGAGACCCAACTAACATTAATAACTATCGCCCTATATCTATCATTTTATTTACAAAATAGTAATAAATACTAAAAATAATGCCCAAATAGGTACGAAAGTCGAAATCCTCTCAATTTATTTAATTGAGGATTAAATAAATTTACTAACACACTAGATGGAATCGACTTCAACTCATCAGTCATTAGTAAAGCTGTGTGAGTTGGCTGGAGTACAGCCACGGTCTTGCGATGGCGTCACACGTGCCGATTTAGAAGTGATTTACGCTGCAGTCTTATTTGAAAGGTTAATGCGTGAGGTTGTACCTATAAATTATACATAATGTCAAACGCGCCAAAGGGTAAAAAACGACCGTACGCGGACACAGTGAATAAATTTATCGGTGAATTTCCGGATTTATTCTATGACGGATGCAAAATAATTTGTAAAGTTTGTAATCAAGACTTAATGTGCTGGCACAAAACAGATTGTCGTCGTCATATCAACACCGTGCAACATCAAAATAAAAAAAATGGCATGCCTTTGACAACTCAGTTTATGTTTGATTTATTGTTAATGTTAATAGCCTGTAATATTCCGCTACACATACTGGATAAACAACCATTTCGGAAGTTTTGGAATAAATACAATCCCCAGGTGAACTTACCAAGTCGTACATCGTTACGTAGATATATTCCAGCTGTTCGTGAAGACATTGTAAATAGGATTAAATGTGGATTAAAAAATACACGGCTCTGGTTATGTATTGACGAGACGACAGATTGTAAAAAAATTCTATTTTAAATATTATAGTACGTGTACTGGGCCCTCTTAAACTAACATTTCCATTTTTACTAGCTAGTAAAAGACTAACTGCGTGTACTGGCGAAATAATTACGCGTGGGGTGTTGGAGACATTTGAAAAATTTGAACTTTCAACAGGTCAAGTATTGATGTTTGTGACTGATGGTGCTGCGACAATGCGCATGGTAGGCCGTTCTTTTCAAAAAAGACAATTGTAGGTTTTTACATGTTACGTGTAAAGTGCATGCGTTACATCTTGTGGCAGAAACGATTCGAAAATGTTTTCTAGAGGTAGATGCATTAATAGCAAATACAAAAAAAGTTTTTCTCAAATCTCCTAAACGGCTTCGAGCATTTCACAGACAGTGTCCTGGTATCCCTGAACCATCAGAGCCGATTCTTACACGTTGGAGAACGTGGTTGAAAGCGGCTTTTATTGTGCTGAATATTTTCAACAAATAAAAGCTGTGATACTACAGTTCAACCCTAACGAGGCTGCAGCTATTAGGGAAAGCCAGACAAGCTTTCAAGACGTTTCCCCTTGAAACAGATTTAAAAACTATTAATAACAATTATAGAGGACTACACGACGCAATAGAAAAATTGCAAAATAGTTCGTTGTCGTTAGTAGAATCGCTGCAAATAGTGGACGACGTAAATACACAGCTACAGGCTATAAATGACGCAAAAAATAATCGCGTTAGTGAAAAATTCGAGAGTGTATCCTGATTTTAGCAAATTAAGACAAATTTGTGATAGTGCATCTACAACTTCGTTAAGTGAGTTCACAGATTGTTTTACTTATGCATGTATTACATCCGTAGATGTTGAATGGTCATTTTCAAAATGCAAAACATATTTTTTCACCAAAGCGAACATCGCTGACGGAGACAGCTGTAGAAACATACCTGATGCTATTATACTATAGATCTTCCCCACTTTGTGATGACGACAACCAAACTACTTCATAAATCTGCTTAAAAGGGTGAGTTTTATACAAATTTTTATAAAATGTAACATTATTGTTAAAATTTATTTCCATGTACTGTACTTATTCAAGTATTATGATATGATGTAAACATATGAGTCATATGACGGCTCTGTCGGCCAGGTGACCTCGGACAGCTTTAGTCATTAGTACTCTGCTTTCATATAGAGATTAGTGATCCTCAAATTTCTCTTGCAGTCGTTGTGTATACACCTATTTCGCACCGATGAAGGAAAAATCTAGAAGCCGGTTAATTTATTTTATCTTTAATTAAATAAACTGAGAGAATTTAGTCATTTCTAGTATTTATTACTATTTTGTAAATTAACTTTTATCCTCTCTATTGGAATATCTTGGTATTATAATTTTTATTATACCTTTAAGAGTAGATATCGCTTGTCGGGCGTTTTCCAATTTATATTACACTGTGATTGACACTTGTAGATGGAACTGACTTCAACTTATTAGTACTCTGCTTTCATATAGAGACTAGTGATCCTGAAAATGCTCTTGCGGTAGCTGTTTGTGCACCTATTTCGCACTGATGAAGGCAAAAAACCAAAAACCGGTCTGCGAATGGTATGCATGAGGGCCTCAAGAGGGATTTCCATTTATATGGTAAAAATCCACTACTAGTGGGCCATCGCCATTCTCTTAGTGTAATACAAATTTATAAATCAATAAGAAGTATGTGTTTGCAAATTTATTTATTCATCAAATAAATTGAGAGGATTACGACTTTGGTATATATTTGGATATTATTTGTAGTACTTATTTATTACTATTTTATAAATTAACTTATTTAATGATTGTCAGCTTTCAGAAAGTTTGGTAACATCAGTTATTTTATGTGATCTTGACAAAGATTTTGACTGTATAGTATTCGATACTGGAAGAAAAGCTTGAATTCTATGAAGTAAGGGGCATCTTACTTCAACTTTTAGATCTTATTTATTAAATAGAACGCAGTGTCTCTGTTAATAATCTCAGTATTAACAGTAATCATGGAGTTCCTCAGGTATCTATGTTAGGACCACTCCTTTTTTTACTATTCATTAATGACTTTCCAAATTACCTAAGCAATAGTAAAAGTATTGTGTTTGTGGTTGATATAACCTTGTTATGTTCTGATAAAAATATACAGGACCTGCTCAAAAGACTGATTTAGTTAAGAATACTGCTGAAACATGTTTCTCTATTATTAATAAGTTATATTTAAATGGAGAGAAATCTCAAAACTTTATTATTATCCATTATTCACATTTTTTATTTCTTTTAAGAAAACTGAGCAGTCTGATATGATGCAAGGGGACACTACCTCCTGTTTATTTTGCCATTTCCATTGTCATATTCATAAAAACAGAACAATTTGCTTCCCATGCTGATATTCACACGCACAATTCCAGAGGGAAAGATGAATAATTAAACCCAGATAGAGATTAGCCAAATCAAAACATAATTCGTTAGACCTAAATATGTATAATAACTTGCCTATTCATTGGAAAAAGTTAAATTTCAGTCAATTTAAAACAACTTTAAAGAGGTTTTTTTATTGATAAATGCTCTTATTCTACTGAGAAATGCGTACATTGTGAAACATTAGTGTTTATTTAGAATTAACTATCTGTTTCAGCTTCATAATTTTGATTATATAGATTTCATCTCATTTTATTTACATACATACCTATAGGTTAGTGTCTATGCCGTTATGACTTAATTTATTTTCTTTTCCTTATATACCATGACAGTAATTTGAAAAATATTTCTGTTTGTAATCTATGACTTGCCAAAAATGTCATTTTAATGTAACGTGGTCAATAAACATCTATCGACCTATCTACCTATCTATAATTGATATTTTGTTTAGTCTCATTTTTTTAAATACATTTTTACCTGTACTCAGCCAATTTTCAAAGTAGTCTTCTCTACGCGGCTTATAGTGACGTCGATTATTTAAAAAAAATGAGGAATTTTGATTTGTAAACTAATTTTACATCGTACAATTTCTTGTTCAATTTCTATTAAGAATTTATATTATTATTAATTGTTTCCTGAGGATGTGAAGCAAATATTTTATTTGCGAAACCGGTTGCAATTAAAAAAAATGTAAAGAATAGACTCGTTATTTATTTCATCATAAACAACCTACAAGGGATTAACGTTTCGCGGTTATTAACTAGTACTATCCTTGAGAAACAGGGAAGTACCTCTCAAACGTAGGCGTTGTCTTAAAACATATTTAATTTTGATTTCACAATTTTTTTTATAAATCTGTACTAAGGGCACGTGTTATGTTTCAAATTAGTTATAGTTTCATAATTTTGTTATAATTTGTCAACAGTAAAAACACAAGAGTTTTTTTTTATCGGATAGATTTCTCTTTGTAACGAAATAATTTTGCCAGTCAGTAATTTTATAAGAAAAACTGACATGAAAAAAATCGCGAGACCGCAGGTCGAGCGATTTTATCAAATGTCAGTTTTTCGAGCAAAATTACTGATTGGCAAAATTTTGAGTTAAAAAGAAATTTATCCATAAAAGAAAAGCGCGAGTGTTTTTTGGCAAGATAAATTAACGACAGAATATGTGAACGAACAACAACAATAATGGGCCTTTTCACTAATTCTGAAATCTCAAAACAAATATGTTTATTTGAAAGCTAACTGATAGATATTCACCTTGTGCAACTCTGTTTGAAATATAAGTCTCCCATTGTTTAATAAAAAAATAAACATTTATAATGGCAATTTGAACACTCATTTGACCTAATGTTTAAATTTTACCAATGTCGACAAATTCTTCCATTGTATCAGCTCAAAATATTATATTACGCCTTCACAGAAGCCATTTTACAATATGGTATAATTGGATGGGGAGGAGTAAGAAAAACGTATTTGGAACCTCTTGAGATAATTCAAAAGAAAATTTTAAAAAATTATTTATTTCAAACCCTTTAGATACCCCACAGAACAACTGTTTTCAGAATTGAATATATTAGATTTAAGGCAGCTATTCTCTAAAACAGTTATTTTATTTTTGTTTAAAAATAAACAATATGTAAGAGAGATTAGTTATGAGCGTAACACTAGAAATAAAGAAGCTCTCCACTTAGTTTTATCTAGGGCATATAAAAGTATTGGCTAACGATGTTTTGTCTATATTGGACCGAAACTTTTTAATATTCTACCAAACTTTCTGAAAAGCATAAAAACAATGCAACTTTTTAAAAAGAAGTTAAAAACATGGATTACTTCAAACGATAGAAATTTATTGCATAATATTATTGACCCTCCATTGAATTAATATTTTAAATTATTTATATTTTTCCCTTTTATTTAGTATGTCATTGAGATAAAGAAATGGCAATTTATTTATTTATTCAAATCGATTAATTTCATTTTGTTTTATTTTATTTAAGTTTTCTACTATTCAATTATTCTTTATTTTTTTTATGTTGTCTTGAATCAC
Organism: Rhamnusium bicolor; assembly: GCA_029963845.1. Taxonomy (NCBI): domain Eukaryota; kingdom Metazoa; phylum Arthropoda; class Insecta; order Coleoptera; family Cerambycidae; genus Rhamnusium; species Rhamnusium bicolor. Next base: position 22,981 of record JANEYF010005406.1, on the reverse strand, counting down.
TTAAAATTTAAATGATTTTCTGAATTCTTTCTGTAGTTTTTGCATTTACTTGAGTGAAATATATCCATAGACAGGCTTTGAATAAGGCTAAATGGATTTTCTATATTTATTTGCGAAATCCAGATTATGCCTCATTATTTTGTATTTTGTACTTAATATTTGTAATTCAAATTTTTGTACCCATTTGTATTTATCTATCTATTTTGTAAAAAAATAAAAAAAAAATACCTTGAAGCTGAGTGACGTCACACAAACCGGAATCATGTTGGTAGCATTTGCCAGAACGCCTAATACTACTAACATCACACCACATCTGACACATTTTACATTGTTTACGGTTAGTTTTGTGGTTATGTTCTGTGTGTTCATTTACGAATCGTGTTTTGCTTTATTTCTGCACATTATCGGAAAAAAATGGAGCCAGGATTTTCTAAAGGAAATGCAGAAAATCTGCCGAAAGTTGACTTTATTATGGTGGACGAGTTTTACGTGTCAAATTTGGATTATTTATCAGCAGAAGTCAGGAATATTAAAACAAAACGGTAAGTCGTTAGTAATCTTATTTTCGTGTAATTTATTTATAAATATAATGGAACTACCATTATTTTAACATGCAATTGTTGTTACAATATTTTTTCCTATTTCAATTATACTTACTAATGTCTAATAATTTCCAGGTCAACAAGAGCATCGTACGGTGACAACGCAGTTGCTTATGTGAATCTGAATCTTCTTTTAACTGCAAAATTTCAATAATTTAGCATTAATTTCTAAATACAACTACTTTTCTTACATCAAAATGATCTTCACAATAGTAAATGTTTCTGGTTTTCGTCAACTGCTTCTCAACTTTGGCTATTTTAAACCATGCTTTTCGTCTATTTTCATCTGGTGGAACGTAAACGAAAATTTTGATGGGACCATTCATGTTTTTATTTGTACATGTTGGTACAAAGCACTTTTTAAACATGTTCCACACACAACAATCCAAACGAAAAAGAAACGACTGTCAAAGTCAATTTCGACGTCAACTGTCAAAAAAGCAGAGAACCAACTTTGCAATACACCGATGTGTCATGTTCAAGGTCATATTCCCTTTGACGTCACTAAGGTGGGTTGCGTGACGTCACGTAAAAGCGCGCGCTTTATTTCGCACTTCTTGTTATTTTTCTTTCGATAGAAATCGTGCTCAAAAATAATAAAAAAATACGGCAAGTTTTTTTTATAAAACACTATCATATAAAGCAATAAAAAAGAATCTGTGAAAAGGCCCATTATCTTTAAAGTGACGTGCGACTACTAGATATACTCTGATTTTGAGAAACAAGTATTTTTATCGGTGATAAAAAAACGATGCACCTTTTTTATCGCTGTCAAAGTGACAAAAATGTGCTGTCAGATAGACTTTTTCATATAGGAGTTAATTTAACATCCTTAAAATATGTTTTTAAAATATGAATACACGATCTTACGAATAATCATCCAGAAAAGTGTGCAAATATCTTGGGGTACATTTACAATAAAACAGAAATTAAATTCATTTCGAAAGACATGTTACACACATTCATGGTAATAATTGCAAAGTTAGAAATAATCATATTCTAGTAAAAATGATTTTTGTCGATGCCAATTAAAGTTTTTTATAAAAACAAAATGAGATGTACTCTATTATTTCTTGGATTGTTAAGGCTTAGCCCTGTTAAAAAAAAATGAAAAATGCGCGGTAAATGAGTGAAATGGGATGGGAAACTTAAATAATATATTATTTACACGTATCCTTTCATGTATTCAGAAACATGTGGTAAATGCTAAAAAATGGCGTTAATTAAATAAATATATCTTTCATAATTATGTAAAGGAGAAGCATAAGGATTCAAGCATCCTGGTTCTAATTTCAGTTTTAAATCGTCGAGGGCGGTTATTTCTGTAAAGGAGCCATTCAAAAATGAACATGACATTCCAACGCAAATGCGTTAAGATATTACCAAAGGATAATATTAATAGTGGGGTTTAATTAAGTTTTCAGGTTGCACACATGTCGTTAGTTGTCGGAATAGCCGCAAGAGGCGCGTGTTCCACGGGGTTCGCGGTCTGTTTGAGAGGATGGCAATATACTTGATGATGGCATCAGTCCTGACATTAGACTACAGCAGTCAGGGGACCAATCCCGTTTACTAGCGCTTACAAATGAACCTCGTGGATTTTCAACAATGGGAGATGTAGAGACATATACGCACGTCAGGAGTTAAATTATAGCAAGGATTACAAATCTTTATACAGTATTTTTTTGTAAAAGTATGTAAATAATAATTTTATTTCATATAAAAGGTTGATTCGAAAAATTAATTTCAATATTCCAGCGCATGACATTGTGTTTAACGTAGCTTTTACTGATATTCCACATGAAGCAGTGCTAAAACATTATTAATCCTATCAAAACACACAATAGTCCAGTCACATTAGAGGTTTCACCTCGGAATGAGAGATAATAAGCTGTAAACTTGTATAAACCTTTATTTTGGCGTTCTAAAAGTTGTCTCAAAAGTCTCATAAAATCTCATGTCCGCGTCTTAAGATATTCAAGGTCAAAGGTCACAAAAATCGGTTTTTTGCTAATATCTCGCTTCCTATGGTTTTAATGCCATTTGCATTTATTATAAAAATTGTAGAGAATGAAATTATCTATATATTAAACAAATATATATTCGATAAATGAAAAATATTATTAAATATAATGTATTAATTAATAAACAATGCAAATTATTCATAATTATACATTTTTTAATGATTTATATACTTAATACGGCGTATTATTTACCAGGACTTACGGTTGACCTTGCATTATGCTGTGAATAGGTAAGCGCGGCGCGCTCTCCGCCCTCTATCTCAAAAACGGTTGAGTATATAAAAAAATGTTTGGGACAAAAGTTGTAGAGAACTTTATTCTCTACACTTTTTATAATAAATGCAAATGGCAGTAAAACCATAGGAAGCGAGATATTTGCGAAAAACCGATTCTTCTGACCTTTGACCTTGAATATCTTAACTGACACGAAATTTTATGAGACTTTTGAGACAACATTTAGAACGCCAAAATAAAGGTTTATACAAGTTTACAGCTTATTATCTCTCATTCCGAGGTTGACCCTCTTTTTTGGCTTAAGTGATTGGATTACAATTCAAATCTATCAGAAGCTAACATTCCCAATTTATTGAAAATATGTATTTTAGTGAGGAAAGTATATTTTTCTTTAATGAATTTTTGACCAAATATAATTATAGATATTGAAGAAATGAAAATCCACACGAGTTTTGGGATACCCAGTAGCGACAGAAAATAAATGCCTGGGAGATTCTATTAATAGTTATGTGTCACATACGTATGACTACAAAGTAGGAATAGCTGAATTCTAGGAAGATATTGGTAAGATGTAAATTGGTAATTAAATGTGGCATACATGATAATCTCCATAGTAGTTTTGTAATTGATCAAATGATGGAGTTGGTTTGTAGACAGAACTTGTTATTCAAGAAGGACATAGAATGTTCATGAATTCCTACATTTAAAATACCCAGTTATAGGTATAGACCCCGTCTATTGCCAGCACGATGCATGGGGCGATCGCAGCGCGAATGTCAGTAAATTAGGATATTGCCTTGCTCATGAAAGAGGTCTTTTTGTGCATCTAATTTGAATTATTTATTTATTTATTTATAAAAATATCAATTTATGTTGTGTGCTGTTCTGATATTAGATTAGATTAACTTTACCTACACATTTAGCTAGGTATGTATAGTAGGGTGAGCCGAAAAATTTTCTTTGCAAATTTTGTGTAATAATAGCAAAAAAAAGTTGTCTTGGGGATTCACAATGATACAGATTTTTTTTTTTTAATTTTCCGAAAATATCTAGCCGCGCCCCCAGTGACTCGAAGGGGCCCAATTTTTTTTTGTAAATCCGGACCTGTAATATAGCAAAACATTTTCGTATAGAGGTTCATATTGCCACAAAAAAATATTTTGTCTATAAATTTATTTTTCACCGCGCCCCATGCATGTAAACACAGTTGTGATCTAATTGTCACAAATTTTTTTGCAAATTTTTTTGTAATAATAGTAAAAAAAAGTTGTCTTGGGGACTCACAATGACACAGATTTATTTTTTAATTTTCCGAAAATATCTAGCCGCTCCCCAGTGACTCGAAGAGGCCCGATTTTTTTTTTTTTTTGTAAATCCGGACCTGTAATATAGCAAAACATTTTGAGCTTGATTTTGAGCTTGAGTGAGTGTGATAGTGAATACGAGGAAGATTCCGATAAAAAAGATGAAGACTACCAGGTACCTTATTCACTGGAAAAGAAAAAAATTGTAATTTGGCTATAAAAGCCGCTCAAATGAGATTAGCTTTACCTAATGTCGCAAAAATGGCAGACCTGACCGGAGCTTCAAATAGGGCGGTAGCAAAGATCACTTCAGCAGTGTTAGAAGATTTTGGTATCGTCTCTACAGAAAATCGAACGTATAGTAGACAAGAATAAAATTCGCAGAGAAGTATCAAAAAATAGAAAATCTTTGCAAGCAAATGGGCAAAGTAACGAAATAGTAAACAGTATATATTTTGATGGGCGCAAGGACAGAACTTTAACACAGTTGGGTGGGAGACGCGTATTGGTACAAGAGGAACATATTGCATTAATTAAAGAGCCAGGAGGTGATTATTTTGGTCACATAACGCTAACACCCCCTGTAAATACAGCAAATATTGCCAACAACATAATGTCTTATGTAGAAAATAAGTCGGTAGACCCTCAAAATCTGAAAGTCATTGGATGTGATGGTACCAATGTGAATATGGGTTGGAAAGCAGGAGAAATTCGTTTGATGGAGGTAAAACTTGGTAAGCCTCTTCAATGGATGATATGTCTGCTGCATGGTAACGAGCTTCCACTGAGACATTGGATACAAGATTCGGATGGCAAAACTACGGGGCCAAATCTTCCTCAGGGCCAATATCGTCATTTTTGGCAGAATGTGAGAAACGTAATGTGGTTGAGTTCAAAATAATAAATGTTGTGTTACCAGAAATCAAACACTTGGACCTAAATACAGATCAGCGATATCTCTATCAAATCTGCTGTGCTATTAGAGATGACCACTGCCCCGAACAATTAGCGAAAAATGATCCATGAAAATTAGGACATGCTCGGTGGTTGACGACTGCGAACAGAATATTGCGTTTATATATCTCCACAAAGAATCGTTCTGAAAATCTTCTCCTGCTCACACGGTTTATTCTGACAGTATACGCTCCTGTTTGGTTTAAAATCAAAACCCAGCCTCAGTGTTACTACGGGGCTAGACATTTTTGGAACCTTATAGCTTTATCGAGGATCTTCCCTGACAATGTCAAGGAAGTCATTGATAAAGTACTAACAAACAACGCATACTTTGCGCATCCCGAAAATTTGCTTTTATCAATGCTCACTGACGAAAGAAGTCACATAAGAGAACTTGCTTTAAGACGAATTTTAAAAGCAAGAAATGAGAGAGTTGAGGGTATCCGCGTATTCAAGATACCAACAATAAATTTCGATGACTCTGATTATATACACATGATCAACTGGAATGATTGCAAAATCACAGAACCACCTCTTACTATGTCCATTACAGATGAAGAATTAATAGAGATTATTAACAAAAAATGGCAAATGCCACTGTTTGATAGTTTACCATGCCACACACAAGCGGTAGAGAGATGTGTGAAGATAATTACAGATGCTTCAGCAAGTGTTTGTGGGGATATTGCAAGGGATGGTTATATCAGAGCTAAATTGAAAGCACAAAAGAAACTTCCAACATTTGATTTTAAGGGACAATACTCTCTGAGTTAATAGTGTTAAGGGCGGGAGGGCGGTCGGAACTCAATATGCAGCCACCTCCCCGCGGTGAGTTCTGGGTTGATCAAATAATTCTGACAATCAATTATATGAGTTAAAATAAGTTGATTGTGTCTGAAAACATTTGATTAAGCTGAGAGCTGCATTTTAATCAAGCGAAACTTAATATCAAACTTACATTAACAAGCTTATGTCATTTTACAGGATATGGGGTTTAAAAAAATACAGCTTCATAAGTACCCTATTTCACAACTTTTTTGCGATATTAGTTTTGAAAATTGAAAAAAAAAATAAAAAAATGGTTTTTCGGCCCACCCTAATGTATAGCTTATTCCTTGTGAAATGTAAAGTAAGTATAAGTTCAGTTTAGTTCCTAATTCCTCATTTTCTGTGGTACCACCTATTCTACTTATTATTTTTGGTTTATGGCTGGTTCGGCAGATTTAGTACTAACTTTAAATTTATATTTTAATATACAGTTTGTTAATGTATATAACAAGTTAATTTTTTGTTTCTAATCGAGAATTTGTATATTAATGTACCTATCAAAGTTGTATATATTTTTATCTATTATTATAATACTTACGCCTATATACCTATTATAATGCTGCCACTGTATCTGTTTAGCGGTGAGAGAATATAGTTCTACAGTACTGTTTATGTGATTTAAAGCCCAAACCCCCAAACAAATCCCTTAGATATTGGAATGAAATAAATTATTTGCTCCCAGCAAATAAAAATTTTTGTTGAAGTTATTATAAATTCCATCCAATAAAAAAAATTCTATTGATGAGTGAAGAATATTTTATTAATATCAAACGAAATTACGCTTGCATTAAAAAAATGTATATGTTATACTAAATAAATTTATTTTTGATCGAAGAATACTCTCTATTGGTTCAAATAACAATTTAATTAAACAAAGAAAATTTGCTTTTAAATGTTTCAAAATTGTATTTTCACTCTACACGTGTTTCGGCTTTTTAGGCCCTTTTCAAGAGTACAGATGAGAGGTACTAAATTATAATCTGTGTTCCTTTCTTATATACTGAATGTTACATCTGGCAACTAATACTAATAAAAATGATTTGAAAGATTTGGAATTATTTAGAAAAGTTAAATTACTTTATCTAAAATGTGGTGACCTGCGAATATTTGTTGTTCATTTGTAATCGTTTTTTATTTTTGGAAGCTTTCTTAATTTCTAATATTTCTAGTAAGTCTAATTTTTTTGCTTTTCTTTTCGGAATGAAGTAATTCTACATTATCCATATTTATAAAGTGATTGTTTTCTATACAGTGTGTTGACATGCCGGTGCTATATACGTTGTTTACAATAGACTTTTTCTGCTCTTCAAGTCGCTTTTTTATGTTACGTCCAGTCTGGCCAATGTATATATCGTCGCAGTCACTACATTTTATTTCATACACTCCTGTCTTTTGTAGTTTTTCTGTTTTATCCTTATTGTTTATTAACAATTTTCTTTGTTTATTTAAAATATTTAATAATGTTTCACAAGGAGCCAACCGCAGAATCAGTACAATGTATAAATTTAATTAATTTAAAACTTGTATTTTGTTAATGTAATTAAACTTCATTTAAATCAAATACAAAATATTAAGATTTAAATTCCCTTCAGACAAATAAAAATTTTGTTGGGTATATACAAAGAAATTTTTTCTTTGTATATATTTTTTTTGTTGCTACAAATATATTTTTTTAAGTGTGTAAGCGTTACTTTTTATAGAAATTATTGTAAAATGCTTTAACTTAATGGCAAAAAACTTACAAAATTAAAGAAAAAGGGTATGAAATTTAGTTTTTAATATTGTCTGTAATCCTGAATAGTAGATACCGAAATGTTCATAAAAGATCCAGGATCGATAATCCAAGCATCTGCAATCCAAACACTCATAATATGTTGTGTATTCTCAAATTAAATAGCTGTTCCTCAAAGCTCTGGTGTTTTATCTTTCCGCAAACAAGCTTATGTCGATCTCGCATCTTTATGTTTACTATCGTATTACCCCGTGTAAGATACCCGAATGATGGTTGCTGACGTAAAATTGCAAGAAGACGTGTACAACAGCATAATATCTTGATGTACATCCGGCCCATCCTACTCATTTCCCTCGCGGGTGCTCAGTCACCTGGAGCTTCAAGAGATGGATAGAATAGAGTGGGGTAAAAGAGGAATTGTATTATTCCCATAATAAATAGTTTCCTTACAAAAATATTTATCTGCAACTAGTTTACGGTTTATTTTGTCAGATTAATCAAATAAGTTAAAGAAGGAGGTAAATATCTAAATCTTATAATTTATTCATGGGAAAGCTATAAATTTATCAGCCTGATGTCAAGCATTCATGAAAGGTTTGTTTAAGTTTAGTTTTTAGAAAATTATTAGTAGAACAAGGTCTCCCAGTAAGTTATGATGATTTTGAGTTTATTCCCATGCACCCGGAGCACATCTTGTACTTTGTTAAGTTATGTAATGGAATACACAAGGTTTTACCTTCTCTGTTATTGTAATTATGATAAAAATTATTAGTTATAAAGAAATCTTGGTTAGATTTAACATAGTGTACTATTTCAATTATGCATATGCATGCTAATGGTGAAATTTCTAATTATTTAAATAAATTACAACAGGATGCATTTCTTGTTGTACCTACCATATTTATAACAGCTCTTTTTCGAATTTTAAGATTCTTTCAAAATTGTGAGAAGCGCCCCGGAACATTACATCATACTGAGCTCTTAAAATGAATTTGACAAAAGTAGGACATTACAATTGACATATTGGAGATGTTTTTAACCTATAACAAATTGACGATTGCTTTTTGATAATAAAGTTATTATGTGTATTCCACAGTTAGCGTACTCCCAGAAATTAAGTACTTCTTACTTGTTCTATTGACTTACTATCTATTTTTATCAAATAACTATTTGTGAAAGATGATAAATGAGGTGTAAATTTATTAATCAAAACGATTTTGGAGCTGTTTAAGGAACATTTAGAATTATTATACCAATCTGTGCATATTAGTCTTATTTTGAGCTCTTGGTAATAATCCTGGTATACTTCTGAAACATAGAGAGTTGTCATCAGCAAACATTGTTAAGGTAACTTGATTAAAGATTTCGGGTAAATCATTAATATAGAGTATATATAATAATGGAACCAAGAGCCTAGAGGAACTCCAATTTCAACATTAATTTCTTCAGATCTAATACCATTTACCTCAACCAGCTGTTTCCTTCAGAGATATAAGAACTAATCCAGTCACATATTTTTCTCTTAATTTATATTTTTGTAATTTATCTATGAGTAATGTGTGATATAAAATGTTTATTTAAATCGGATGCCTTGCTTAAGTTCATAAATTACCTGTAAATGTATTGTTTTGCTCAATTTTACTCAAATCAGTTATCAAAAACTGTTAAAAAAATTTTCAATGGCTCTTTCAATTGACTTTTCCATGATCCGATTGAGGAATTTTTTTTTTGTAAACAAACTTTTCAATCCTCTTGGAAAACAACTTTTTCCAACATTTTTGAAATATTTGACAAAAGCCATTGTAGTGCCAACAATGTAGTGTCCAGTGTTTTGAGGTGAAATAATTTTGGTTATTTGCCCATTAGTTATAATTGTTGACTGTTTTTATTATCCCGAATCAAAATTTTGCAAAATAGACGTTTATAAGAAAAACCGTCGGATTTTATCCTAAAACTCTTATAGCTTATCTACTGTTTGTTAAGTTTATTATTTCATTTTATAATTTTCTTTAGTGTCGTTGCACTAAGTAATCTTTTACACCACTCTCCCCAAAATATCAGCGGCCCCCAAAAGCAAAAGATATGCTAGTCTTAATTACTAGAACGTGTATGCGGGATAAGACAAGCATCAGCACCAGGTTTGTTTTAATAAGTATGCTGCGAGTGAAGAAGGAAATCGCTTGACACTCACCCACTCCGATGCGAGAGCATGGATTAACTCAATATTTACGGATGAAAATTGACTAAAGTGGAGGAAACACGCTTTTTCGCTTTAATCCACTGCGTAGGTAAGATAAAAGTGTGTGGATAATCTCATAAGTGGGATGAAAAAAATATTTTACACGCTACAGCTGAGGTTATTAATATTCTTCGTAGAAAATCTAAGTTAGTCTGACAAAAAAAAACGAATCCTCAGACAATAAATACACCGGATGTCAGCGAAATCACAAGACAAGCCATAGTTTCTAGAGTTTCAAAATATGTTGTCCGAAATGATTTATTTTAACAATAAAAAACATATTGTTACGTGTTTGCTATCCACACAAACACCTATACTCGTAGATTCGTTGGTTGAAAGTCCAGGTAACACTTACTCACTACTTTATTTACTAACAATTAACAACAATAGATTAATTACTGTCTTAACTATAATCACGCTTGAACACTTATAAGTCTCTTTCTTATTTCTTCTTTACTCGTTCACATTCAACTTAAGACTGACTTTCGGCCCACCATGCATCTTATTACATACATATACATCCATTCACACGATCTAGAACATTCCAGAATATTCCCGGCCATTCGAGTACAATTCCAGTCTCATGTAACCAGTCTACACAGTCCAGTCGCGTAACAATATTGAATCATTAATTAAAAGGTAGTAAATGTTCAAGGAGCATCCCCCCTTCTTCTTGACATTTTCTGGCTCGGTAAATGGTGTTCCGCATAACATTTCGCAACATGGCAGGAGTTATACTTGCAAAAACTTCGCGGATACGATTCTCTAAAATTTCAATTGTTTGAGGTGATGTATAAAAAAACTCGTTCTTTTACATAACCCCACAAAAAAAATCTAAAATGCTTAGTTTTGGTGAACGGGCAGGCCAAGGTACAGGTCCATATGTTGAAATTATTCGCCCCTTATGCCGGCTCACTAAATGGGCCATAACTCGAGCGGCATTATGAGGCAAATCCCAATCTTGTTGAAAATACATTTGTTCAGAAACTGCAAGTGGTAAGTTCATCAACATTTCCTCAATATCATTTTGTAGGAATTCTAAATATTTCTCCCCTGTTAAAGGTCTTTGAAAGAAAATGGGTTCGATAATTCTTGTTCCAATCACTCCACCTACATATTTACTCTAAATCTTTCCTGAAAATTACTCATTAAATGTTGATTTTCCTGCGCCCAATATCTATTGTTTTGTTAATTGAACATTTCGTTGTTGGTGAATCTCGACTAATCAGAAAACAGTATAAAAGCAACAAAATTCGAGTTAGTAGTATTGTTCTGAAGCAACCAGTCACAATAAGCTAATCTTCGGTTGCCATTATCTTCGTATAAATGCTGGTGCACTTGATATTTAATCGAGCGGACACCATATTTTTTGAGAATCTTTCTTGTTGATTCATGACTAATTTGCACCTCGTGGTCAATTTCTCTAGTAGAAGCAGTAGGATTCACTTCTACAAAAGCCAACACGTTAATTTCTGTCGCTTCATCAACGATAAAAGCTGTAGGATTGCCATCAATTCCTTTCTTGATTTGTTTCTCTACAATTGGAAAATATTGAAAACATGGATGATGTCTGTTCAGATACCTTTTGGCTTAAAATTCTGCCGCGTTTCTGGAATTTTTGTGGCATTCTCCAGAAATTGATAACATATCCACTTTTTCATCCCTTGTATACATGTTAAACAATATCAATAATAATTAAAAAACAACAAACAACAAATTTAACAATAAAGACCAAACATATTAAGTTAACAATACACACGTATTATTATCTGTCAAACTTCTTTTTGTTTCCACAGCACACTTATTATTTGCAGCGTTGTTTTGTTGACAAAATGAATGTTTTGAGTCTAGTTTTATTCAATTTCCACAGCATACTTACTTGATAAGCGTATTTTCTCGATATTAAATTAGGGAAGTGGTACCCGTGTGAGTCACTACGATTACTGGTTTAAATAACAGGTCCTTTATCTCACAAACTCTTTATTAATGCTACCGGTTTCGTGGTATTTATACTAAAGTATTACCACATCTTCAGGCAACAAGACTAAAAATTGTTAGAAATCATTAGAAGAAAATAAATTGAAGAAAAAAATTGACGAATATAAGGTTAAAATTGTAAATATAAAACTTAAAATACAAATATACAAAGATTTGTCCACATTTAAAAGCAATATACAGCCAAACAACAAAATACATCATTTTGAAAAAATTAATGTTAGACTAAAATTAAAAAGTTAAAACAAATTAAACAGTCTACAATATATTATCATCTGTTCCTAGATTAGTGACAGGTGAATGTGGGGACCTCTATCTTGAAATACATATAAAGTGGTCTTTCAGTTATATGTCACCAAGTGAGGTTTCTTACTACTACATTTAATAAGATTAATTGAAAGTACATCTAAAATTCAAAAACCAGCTCAACAAAACCGCAACAACCAACACTCAAACCCCAAAAACTCTTCTTTTTGCAAAAATAAGTTCCGGAGTCCGGGCGTTGGCCACCGCGGTCTCGGTGAGCTAATTTTTTTGTAAAAACAATTAGCGATGACACAAGACAAAACTAAAAACTGGCTTTTCCTTTTGGAAATGAATTTCTTGTTTGCTTCCCCTCAATACATGGGACGCACTTCATAGGTTCTTTCTCTTTTTGAAAACAAATACCAGTGGCAAGCCCATTTTTCAACAAACATATACTTTTCATACTTAAATGTCCGAGTCTTCTGTGCCAGATTTCTTGCGAAACTGTGGTGGCTAACATGGTAACAGGTTCATCTTGCATCTTGGACGATGAATCCACCGCTTGATCCAATCTGTAGACTCCTCCAATATTGGATGCAGACACTTTATATTCACCTTCAATGTTACATGCCTTTTTGTCATATACATAACATTTTTCATTGTCAAATACAACAATCAAACCTTTCTCAGTTATTTTATTAACTGATAACAAATTGGCTGCAACATTAGGAACATGCATAACATCTGAAATGATTCGCTCAACATTGTCCTTAAGCTTGACTTTAATATTGCCGCTATCACTACTGTTTATTCTCTGATTATTAGCTACTGTCACTTCTTTATATTCATGAATAAAATAAAAGCTGTGATACTACAATTCAATCCAGATGAGGCTGCAGCTATTAAGGCAAGCCAGACAAAATTCGAAGATATTTCCGTTGAAACATCTTTAAAAAATATTGCGAAGAACTATAAACCAGTACATGAAAGCATAAAAAAATTAGAAGTGCGTTGTCGTTAGCGAAGTCACTGCAAATGGTGGACGAAGTAAATTTACTGCTGCACGATATAGGTGACGCAACAAATGAGAACGTTAAAGAAAAGTTCGCAAGTGTGTTAAATAAAGACACCAGTTTTACCAAATTAAGGCAAATATGTGATGGTGCAGCCCAGATCCGTTAAGTGCGTTCAAAGACTATTTTACGTATGCGTATATTACATCAGTAGATGTCGAACGGTCGTATTCAAAATATAAGAATACATTTTCACCAAAGCGAACATCACTCATGGGGACAACCATAGAAACATACCTGATGCTGCAAAATGGCTACACATCTTCTTCAGTTTGTGATATGCAAGCTAGTTCATCAAGCTAGTTAAGAGGGTAAGTTTTACATACATTGTTATAATTTGTAACAGTTTATTGTTTCTCGTATTAGTTAATTTCGCGTACGCCACTGTCCCACGGAACATTTTTGACAGCCCTATTGATGAGTAAGTAATATACATAAAATAAATCGTTATTCATTTATTTATACTAATGAATGTAGTAATATCGAGTAAACTATTTTAATTTATGACCTGTTTGAGAAAAAAGCTGTACATCTAGTAGAAAAATTTCTCAAAATAATATTTTTATTACATTGCACCACTCGGTTACTTAGCGAGACTGCCTTCATTTACGACGTAATATGACGCGTGGTGGTAACCAGACCAAGTGAGAGGTGGGCGGAAAGCCACAGTATTTAACGAACACCGCTAATAAATCAAAGGCAACGACGCCGTGGCATATTTCATATTTTATTTCACGCCGTATAACTTACACCTGCATCGCAGGGGCAAGAAGTATATAAATCTGCCAGGCGCTTTCTAATCCAACCGAAAAACCGTCTCTACGGTTCCAGCACACAGTCAATTTTCATCTGTAAATATTGGGTTAATCCGAAGTATAGCAATTGGGGCTAGGGCGTAGTTGGACTTCTTTCAGTAAGGTGTACCTTCGCAATATTTCCAAAAAATTAAAGACAACCTAATTCTACCACATAATATAATAAATTCCAATAATTGTGTCATTTCGACTATTTGTCAGTTTATAGAGATCAATTGTTTTGCCTGTATTTTTTTGCAGAGCGGTTATAACTTTTACATACTGGCCATCGAAAAAGAGAAACAAAAGCGTTTGGAACGCGAAAACATTCCAACCCTGCCGATCCATCATTCATCATAGTCATGATTTAAATACTCACCCATTTTGCCTGTAATGGGACAGTGCTCTATATTATTGATACCATATTTCGTAGTTGTAGCTGTAGTTGCTATTATGTAGTTATCAACAATTCCGTCCGATATGCTGAGTGACCAAATTTGTTGGTTATTAAAAGAACTCATTCAATATGGATTCTTCCTTGCGTAGTAATGTTAATTATGCCTGTTTAGAGCCCTGTTATTATTAAAACTAGCTTCACCAGAAAAAACAATTGTAGACAAATAATTTTCATTTAATCGAATTTTTTCAATGAACCAATTGATTATTATCGAATCCGTTTCTCAGGTGAAATTTATGTTTTCTTATAATACGGGATACTGAACTTTGGCTAACGTCAAGGTGTCTACTCATCTCACGAGTGCTTATGAGGGGATTTACATCCATAACTGCCAAAACATTATTTTCAGTATCTTAATTGATGATAAAGAGTTTCTTCGTGCGCTTCAAATATTTAACAGTACCATTAGCACGAAATCATTACAAGTCAATAGTCAAAACATTATTTTCAGTATCTTTATTGATGATAAAGTGTTTCATCGACTGCTTGAAATATTCCACAGTACTAGTAGCATGAAATCACAACAGTTGAGATAAAAGCAGTTCCTGTACTGTTTTGCTCTTCGTATACAGCAATGGGCTTCTTCAACAATAAGAAACATTCATACAATTCATTTTTGCGAAAACGGTCATTGCCATCACCACCACCACCATTATAAGCACCACCATTGTAAATAACTTGAAAGGGTAATAATGAAAAGTATTATGATATTAACCAGAGTGAATTTATAAGTCGAAAAATTTTTCTGGTTATGGAAACTACTTAATGGCAATTATTTTGGTAACTTGATTTATAGATAATATGTAGAAATTGAGTTACCAAAACAATTACAATTAAGCAGTTTCCATAATAATAATTTTTTTTAATTAATTAGTGTTCATAACAATAACAATTTATTGACGTATATATTCATTTAGTTGACACTTTATAAATTACTTAATTGTAATTGTTTTGATAACTTGATTTCTAGATAATATCTAGGAGATAAGTTACTGAAACTATTGTAATTAAGTAGTTTCCATAACAATAAAAATTTTTCGACGTGTAAATAAATTCACTTATTTGACATTTTATAGCTAATATCAAAAAATTTTCTATAATATGGGCAATTCCAAGTCAAATTGGTCGGATTTTAAGCTTTTTTAACCTTATGTTTCAATTGATTGAAAAAATACAACATCAATTCTTGTCCGATTTTAGATGTAATCGGTTTAACACGTTGACTGCCACCATTAGACAGGTGGGGTGGATTCTCCGAGGCCAAACTGAAATAATGAGCTAATTTTATTTTTCACAATTTTATTTTTTAAACAACATACAAAATGAACAAACATATGTATTTTTTCTAAAAAAAAAAATTTTAAATCCCCGGTGATCCACATGACACAAGTTATTCGTTTTCATCTAGAGGCCATGTGTATCACCAAATTTAGAATTTACACAAAAAATTAATCATACATACTAATGCGTTTCAGTGAAACATATATTTATTACATATATTTATTACATATATTGCACAAAATTGACACTAATTTTGGCTTCTTTATTGCCAAAGCTCTACCGCCTTCACTCACGCGTTTCTCATAGCAAGATATGCACCTCCTCCTCTTCTTTCTTCCACCATTAGTCCTTTCATCAGTATTATTTAGGATGTGTTTTGCTTCTCTGACTTGCTTTTTTTCAGCTTGTGTCAAACTCATTATCAGCTGCTCCCTGAAGTCGCTAAATTATATATTTTGTTGCTGTTTGAACCGTTTATAAATAATTAGCGAATTGATCACAGCAGTGTTTAGAAGCATTTCAAAAACAACTTTGTAATACCATCTAATAGTTTTTCTGAGAGGTGAAAAGTAACTGGCCATCTGATCGGACCCGTCTATTCCGTCTTTCCCAGGCATTATAGTCAATGATGGCTGTCGGCTTTTTTACATCTTCTCCATTTCTGTTTCGTTTTCCAGTAGCTTTTATTTCCAAATCATGTTTCGTACTGAGAAATGAAATATCTCCTTTGCCTCTCCACTTGGCCACTATTATTCCTACCGAGCTTTCTTTCCCTGTTATCTCACCTTTTTTTAAATTAACGTTCATAACCTCTTTGGGCAGGCCTCTTCTGTTTTTTTCTAAGTGTTCCAAGTAGATGAGTTTTAGAATCTAAAAGAGACTTGGCTAGAGGTACCGAGGTATAAAAATTATCTGTGATCACAGTTCTATCATTATTCAAATAATCATGTGCCAGATCCAAAACAATTTTCTCTGCCAGCCCTTTACCATTGCTCACATTTTCAAAATTTTGTCCTGTGTTGATTGACATTCGGTAAGTATACCCTTTTGGATCACACAATTTAAAAGTTTTATTCCATAGCGGTGCCGCTTGCTAGGAATATATTGTCTAAAGAGAAGTGGTCCACGAAATGGGACCATGGTTTCATCCACAGCTATGATCTCACCAGGAATGGACTCATTAGAGCATTTTACTTGAAACTTCTCTATTGTATTTTTAACTTTATAGAGTCTGTCTCTTCCCACTGTAGTCTCGTTGTCCGCGAAATGGATGAGTTTTAGTAGCAACTGGAATCGATTCCGACTCATAACTGAAGGAACAAAATTATTGTTGTAGAGAAGATGCCTTTTCCAATAATCGGAAATTTTGGGGTACTTCACTAAACCCATGTACATGACTAAGCCAAAAAACTTTTTGATCTCCTCTCGATTTGTAGGAAACCAGCGATTGATCCTAGCTGAACGCGATATATGTGGTTTCTGCAAGAGCTGAGTCGCATTTCTATTCGTCTCCAATACTATTATGTCAAGAATTTCTTCATCGAGAAAACGTTGATAAACATCTATCGGGCGAAGATCATTGACGTTACCTAGATAAATTCCTTGGTGATATACGTTTACCTCTGATCCTGTAAATAATATATCGAAACGAAGAGAGGTACAATCACCTCATGCCACTCTAGAACCATCGCTTCCCCTGACATTACCTCCACATCAACATTTACGTTGTTTACTTCAGCGTCCACATGATTGTCTGAATCATCGCTTCTCTCATCCAACTCTGAGAAACTGTATTCAGATGGCGATTCTTAAAAATCTTCCCATTCATCCTCTATATGATAATATAAGTTGATAAACTTCTTCCTGTAATTCATGCTCTGTGAGAAATCGTCTTTTCCACTTATCATTTTCGTAACATGAACGTTTTGGGCGTTCAGAACTTGTAGAAGGTTCATTCATATGTATTTTGAACTATAATCAGTCAAAACATGAACACAGCAGCCCAACTATCAACTTACTACTAGCACGAGTAGCGGAAGACTGCTATAAATGGCAGTCAGTGGAAACGCTACAGGCTTAGGAAACCAGTCGTAAAAATGCGCCTAGAGCAAGCCTATATTATCAGGAGGCCACCACCAGAACACTAGCACTTAATTTATATGCCCTAAGAAGTTGTGTCCCATTTAAATAAATGCTGCATATGTAACACACGTGTTCCACATGGCCTGACGGTAATAATTATCTGTGTATCACCGGTGTTCCACATGGGAGTCAACGTGTTAATGACGTTGGGCGGCAAACATTTATTTCAAAATTTAAGATTTTAATTCAGGTTTAATAAAAGAATTGTTATGTACCGCTTTAAAGAGAAAAAGAAAATGCAGTAAAATGCGATTAAAACATATACAGGTTGTCTCCCAAAAAAAGTCAAGAGTAATGCGATAGTCGTTGGAAATAAAATGTTTGGGTACCGCTATGGTTCGTAAGTTTAAATAACTGAAAAGTTACGAGAGGTGGCCCCTCCACTTTGACTCACTCTGTATATAGCTTTCTTATATTTACATGTAGATTAGTATTATTAGTACCATTAGTAATGGAACGAAATGAAACAAATACGTACGTTTTTTCTTTACTTTTTTTACGTAATTGGCATTCCTCATCATAACACTTCAGTTCATTCCATGACCAGGGACGGTTCAACGGTAGGCCCTAGGAAACGAGGTCCACTCAACGTCTTGAGTTGCATTTTTAGTTGAAATAAATTAATTGTGTTAGAAACAAGAAACTGCCGGGAGCTGGAATATACGAAGGCAACGATTTTATATACATGGTGATTTTGTGAGAATAGTCGCCCCTCTTTAATTTTATTGCGTTTATTATTGCGAAAAAAATGGAAAATACGAGTCATAGGTCTATTTATGTAGATTTTGAAAATCATATCAGAAAAATAATACCTAATATATGTAATAATACATAGGGTGTTTAATTTAACAAAATAAAATTAATAACTGTTGCCATTTTGTGTGAGCTTCCATTGTTTTTCCGATACGATTTTCCAAATCTACATAAAAGTCTTATAGCTTTTTCATTTCCTATTTTTTGTAATATTAAAAATAATGAAATAGAAGGGGACTCTCATAAAATTACTCTATACACGTACAGTGTGTGGCAATTGTACGGACCGGTCCTTGTGAAATCCAAAGCAAACAGTTAAAAAAATTAAATTTGGGGGTATAAATTAAACTTCTGCATATCTTGACATCATTTTGAAATTTGTGTCACTGTTATCTCAAAAGATATATGGGGTCAAGGTCATTATTTTTTAATGACAGTAGGGGTAGTCTTTGATATTTTCTGAAACGGAGTATTTTTCTGATTACAAAAAATGTTCCGTAGGTGTTGGGTTGCATAAGAGAAATTTTGAAAAAATTATTCTTGCAAATCTTAACTGAACAAATGAAAACTGTGGCTCGTCGCGAACTTAAGCTCTACTCAGGGAATAGAAAATGATTAAATGAAAATAAAAATAGTTATTGAAAATTTTAATTTATAAGTACGAGATTTAACGAAAATTTTTTACATTATTTTTATTTTCCAAAATGTCTTTTCTTGACGCACGAATATTGTTTTATTAAAATAAAAATGTTATTTGAAAAAGAAAATTGGTTTTATTTTTTGGGTACCTCCATTTTCTGGAGTCTAGAAACGCTCCTGTCCACGAATATTGATATTTACCCCCATACTAATTATATACCTCGGATCTCACGACAGTCATTACGTAAAATGTCAGGGCAGGCTGTCATTGTCCTACATTGATATTGACGCGTATTAGCGTTATGCGTATGATATGGGCATGTATAAATGTCATATTACTATGTATTATCAGTATCATATTCAACAGCAATTTCATATTCCACACCATTTTTTTAATAAGTAGACTCTATTATCAACAAATAACTAACGTCAAAATAATAAAAGAAATTCTACGACTGCTTCATCCACATGTAATTCACTCTACATTATATACTTATTAAATAAAATGCTCTTATTCTGTGATATTGTACCTACACCGTGTTTGAGAGCGTGGCGACGGTGATTCAGCAGTTAGATTCCAATGAAGCAGTTGCTATTGCTAATGCACAACAGGCGTCACTGAAGATACTGGAGAGACTGGCAAACGAAAATTTAACGTAGTTTTAGTCAAGAACCAAGGGTTCTCTGCTGTGATATTTATAGGAGACCTTCTCCAAAATAAAGAAGTTCATGTTGACACACTTCAGATAAACGTGACCGCTCTAAGACATTGTCAATATTTTTAGTATGCGCCGCTGACTTCCGTCGATGTAAAACGTTCGCTTTCTCAATCTAAATGAATATTTAATGATAGACGCTATTCTATGACTGCCGAACATTTAGAAGATATACTAATAATACAATAGTTCCACTGTTAAATAATTAGTTTTACATTTTCATGTTCTTGTTAATGTTATTAATCTTAACCCATCATTCCTGTACTCGCAGAAAGTACTAAATAAAAGGTTAACTAACCCTTGCACATTTTATTTATTTATTTACTTATAATTTTGAAACAGATCCTCTAAATCCGACCCTGATTTTTACGTTCTGACTGCCGTGATATTCGGGGATTATTAATTAATCCAAATATCATATTATCTCAGAAACGGTTTTCCAAATCCAGGAAAGCTATAATTATATATTTGAAATAGGAAAATTTAGATCTTTCTAAAATGTATTCATGTAAAAAAAATTTAAAAATATTTGTATTTTTGATGCTCATTTTCTTGTAGCGATCCTAGAAGTTTTATGTTTATTATTATTTCATGTCTGTAAAAATAAAACCAGTAGATGAGCATCAAAATATGAGGAAAAACTGTTTATAAAAAGTATAATATGGAATAAGGCAAGATAAATTCAGGAAAGAATATTGAAAACATCTTATTAAAGAAATGAAATCCCTTCAGTCCTTATGTGCTATCAAAATAAGTAATAAATCTAATGTTGATTTAATGAACCCGAGCGGCAACACGGTTAAAGTTATTAAAACTATCACTTACAAACTCTATATTTAATTGCAGTCCTAGATAAATATCAGGTGGACTTGCCGTTATATATGAACTTTGCTCATAAAACGGCGTTGCCATATTGTCTCAATTGTTGTAATGAAATAAAAAATTTAAATTATATACACTTGCGTTTAAACCAATCTTATTCTTTATATCATAATCAAAGAGTAAAAAGCACTCTCTTTATCATACTCATAATAATATCGCATGAATGGTGGGGCAGGAACTATCTAGACGTAGACAAAATTGATGAGGTGTCAATTTCAAATTACATGTTATTATTATTATTAATTATCAAAATCAAAGTTTTTAGTTGTTGAATACTCAATATGGCGGGGCGGTTTCATGCAAGTTAAAAAACCGCTGCCAATTACTTGGGGATCAGAACTTCCTCACCGTAGTAGAACAAGACGTGTGGTGAAGTCTATAATAAAAGTAATTTTTGACGTTTCAAAAAAGTCACATTTTTTGACGTTTCAAAAAGTATCATTTTGACGTTTCAAAAAAGTCACTTTGACGTTTCAAAAAAGTCACATTTTTTGACGTTTCAAAATGTCACATTTTGACGTTTCAAAAAAGTCACTTTGACGTTTAAAAAAGTCACATTTTTTGACGTTCCAAAAATTCACATTTTGGCGTTTCAAAAAAGTCACTTGACGTTTCAAAAAAGTCACATTTTTGACGTTTCAAAAATTGGGACCGATTTTCCTCATCAACGAACTCAATCTCTTCCTTGGCCTATAGAATGTGTGTACCAAATTTGAAAGCTTTATCTCAATAACTATAGCTGCTATCCCGAACGAGACAGACAGATACACAGATAGAAAATTTTTTCTGTCTGAAATTTTGTGTATCGTCATAATTTGTCGAGATTCGTCCAGAAATGCAATAAAAATGTTCAAAATTTTTTTGACGAATACAAACTTTTTCTAGAAAATTATTCATAAAATACTTTTATAATATGTTTCATATAATTAACTAATTATTAATTTGTTTGGCATGAATGCTATCCATGATGTTATCATTTTTTAGGATGTTATAAAAAGCTAATTTTGTTTATTTTGGTGGCATATAGGTACCAAGTAAAACTTAAATTATATTTTACTTATGATGATCACAAAGCAATAATATATGGGTGTGTTTGGGAAAATCAGATTGTTTGTATTTTTCTAATTATATTAGAACTTTAATTGTTTTAATACTGCAGTTTATGATATAAATTTCTTGCTTACGTTTGTATTTTTCTAATTATATTAGAACTTTAATTGTTTTAATACTGCAGTTTTGGATACGAATTTATTGCTTATGTGACAAACAATTTAATAAGGCCCCAATCGGCTCAGTCAGTAAGACATGAGGCTACCAATCCAGCCAGTGGAAGAGTGAGGTGGTGTGCCCTATCTTGAAGCTGAACAAAAATCCGAAAAACGGCTTCTAGTTGCCGTCCGATATCTTTACTATCGGCGGTATCTAAGCTGGTCGAAAGGGTCGTCCTGAAGCGACTAATCATCGCTCAGGTTTCAAGAAGACGCAGCACGACTCAGCAGATTGTCAGGATCGTCAATGATGTCAAGCGACAGTATAATTCGACAAGAGCACCACTATGGTGCTCTTAGATATTGAGAAAGCATTCGATACCATCTGGTTGCCCGGTATCATATATAAACTGCACCGGTACGACTTTCCGGGCCACTTAACGCAACAGATACACTCTTATTTACACAATCGAAAGCTACGAGTAAGAGTGAATAAAACTCTATTAACACAGAGGAACAGGTGTTCCGCAAGGGTCGGTTCTTGTGCCAAAATTATATAACATATACGCAGTTCCCTAAACCAAGCTTGTGATGTACGCCGACGACACCATGCTCAGGCCGCTGGACAGCTGATAAAGGTGCACATGGTACGAGCGTGGGAGTACTACGCCTAGTGAAAATTGAAGGTAAACGTCGCCAAATCGGAGGCTATTGTTTTCACTAGAAAAAGAATAGATAATAAAATAATTACACCCATTTCGATGGGAGGCAGCCAAATTGAGACGAAACAAGACGTAAAATATTTAGTCGTAACTTTGGAAAAAGGACTTTATTTTGGAAAACACGTTAAGAGTCTATATCAGATGCAAGTAAAATAT